>JAANYP010007946.1:68684-78964 GCA_020465985.1 Centrapalus pauciflorus | reverse complement strand
GAAGAAAGAACCTTTGATGAATTGTGACCGCGGTGTTTCTTCTGCCCCGAGGAGTCAAAGATTGTACGGACTTGTATGGAAAAATCTGCTGCTTGTTCCTTGATTACTTAATTGTATGCTAGGAACGTATGATAGACACTGCTGAAACTGGACAACTGTTGTTGCATGTTCCTTCATTACTTGCATTGCTCAGGACCGCTGTGAGTGACAGATTGCATTACTTACTTGCATATGTTTCGGTACTTATTGGTGATTGTTACTGACTTGTATGGAAACACCTTGTAACACCCGAGTTACCACAAACAGTACACGTCATAATTTCTTTAAGAACATTTCATTAAGTAATAAATATATTGTCTGATACCACAGGTCCACTTACCTGATTCAAATAGAAGCTAAAAGATACTTAATTACGAAATGTATTAAAGATTAAATGGTGGTCTAAACTAGCTTCTAAAATCTTCAATCAGAGTGCGGAAGACTGAACAAGCTACCCGAGACCTCAAATATCTTTTCAAAATTAGGCATCAGCAAAAGTTCCAAAAGTCAGCAATCATCCAGTATCAATGTTCACTTAGCTTGGGACGGACTACCTGCTATAGCTTTGGCCTTATCGGTTTTTCCTGTAAAGATAGATGTCATGACAGAGTAAGCTACATGCTTAGTGAGTTAACAGAGTACCATTAGTTACCACACATATATAACATACTATCAGTTCATGCCGGTAAGTCAACACATCATAGACGGCAAAGATTTGGGAGTCAACCCAAATCTGTATTCCCATGTGTAAGGCCGAAGCCCTACGGGAAGTGTATGGAAACGAGTCAGATAGGAAAGGAATCTGCAGAATTCCTTCCTGTGAATGGAGATCTCGCATTCGGTCCGATCAGATTATGCAGCATGCAGAGGCAAATGTATCAACAGTCAAGTAAGCAGTAAGCATGATAAGTATTTACATAGAATGTAAAAGTGAACATGCAATTCAAAGCAATTCAGGTGTCTAGCTTCAGTAATATCAAAAGTAAGTCTCTATGATACAATAAAGTATTCAAGAAACATGCAGCAATAACAAAAGTTTCCATACAGTTCAGTAACATTCACCAATAAGTATCGAAACATATGCAAGTAATTAATGAAATCTGTCACTCACAATAGTCCTTAGTCAGATAGTGCTTAACGAATTAAGCTGTTCAATTTTCTCTGTCAAATCGGCGGGTTCCTGCAGTTCAGTTTCAAGTCTGACATATTAATGTCGAGATTGTAACATGACCTATATAATTCTTAATTATATGATCAGGTTATTGTCATTTCCTGTTTGTCGAGTCTGAGGTAGTTCCTATCGTCCCAAAGTGAGTCTATTCTTATCAGATTAATATGATCCACATAATTACAGATATATGGCCTTGAAACAAAGCCAATCGTATTACTAGCAAGGTGAATCATGACATACAATTTCTAAGAGTTCATACAGGGCCTGTTAATTTAGTTGTGCATAAAACAGTTATGTATCTTGAAACTTATGAGTTTTATCATAACCCTAAGGTACTTTCAATTACATTTACTCATAACATAAGGTTGATCAATAACTTAATCTGATTTAGGGATTTATCTTTGGCTCGGAACTAAACCAGATTTGAATTTAAGGAGATAGATTCGAAACTCATACATATTCGAATCTAAGAGGTTAGATTCGAACATATACATTCGAGTTTGGGGTATAAGATTCGAAACACACATACATTAGATTCTAGGGGATAGATTCGAAACTAGCTCTTTAGATTCTAGGGGGAATAGATTCGAAATTAAGCATAGATTCGAACTACCTTCATTCGAGTCTAGACAATCAGATTCGAAAACAACTAATTTAAGTCAAAGGGAGTAAGATTCGAAGGCCATTCATTCGAGTCTAGGGGGGGTAGATTCGAAACCAATACCTTCGAGTCTATACATGAATTTCTCGAATTTGTTCTTCTTGTTCATCGTTTTTCCAGGTTTTAACAACTAAACTTAAACATAAAAGAGGGAAAAATAGTTACTAACCTTCATCCAAGCTATATCCTGCGACTATAGATGTTTTCCAAGCCAAAACGGTTCCTAAATGAGAGCAAATCAGCTTCGAATGAAGAGGATTTGAGCAATTTCGAGTTTGCTCTTTCAAAACCGAACCAAAAGGAAGAAAAGGGGTCGATCTTACCTTAAATCAGGACCAAAATGAACATGCAATGACAGATTATTGTAGAGCACGACTATATCTATCCGATGGCGTATAAATCACGAGAATCCGATGAACCGTTTAGGAGAAAAACTAGAGAGAAGGTGAGGTTGTAGAGAGAGAGAGAGAGAGTTCCAAATTTGCTAAACCATGAAAATGAGGAGGAAGGCTCTATTTATAGTAAATAGAGAAAAATCAGACTTTCTACTGAATTTCTGGAATTGACCAGCTTTTATCCATTTTAGTCCATATCGTCAATTTTCACGTCTTTAATTTGTCAATTAGCTAAATTTAATTATTTAATTTATTTCAGCTAATTTGGGGCAATTTTCATAATTAATTATAACTTAATATAATTAACTATTTAAATTTCTTGTTTTCGGTTAATTACTAATAATTGGACAAAATTGTTTAATTATCCAAAGTCTGATGCTGTAATTTATATTTAATAAATTACGGGCTGTTATACACCTGCTGCTGCTTGTTCCTTGATTACTTAATTGTATGCTAGGAACGTATGATAGACACTGCTGAAACTGGACAACTGTTGTTGCATGTTCTTTGATTACTTGCATTGCTCAGGACCGCCGTGAGTGACAGATTGCATTACTTACTTGCATATATTTCGATGCTTATTGGTGATTGTTACTGACTTGTATGGAAACATCTGCTGCTGCTTGTTCCTTGATTACTTAATTGTATGCTAGGAACATATGATAGACACTGCTGAAACTGGACAATTGTTGTTGCATGTTTGTTGATTACTTGCATTGCTCAGGACCACTGTGAGTGAGAGATTGCATTAATTACTTGCATATGTTTGGGTACTAATAGGTGATTGTTACTGACTTGTATGGAAACATCTGCTGCTTGTTCCTTGATTACTTAATTGTATGCTAGGAATGTATGATAGACACTGCTAAAACTGGACAACTGTTGTTGCATGTTCCTTGATTACTTGCATTGCTCAGGACCGCTGTGTAACAGCCCGTAATTTATTAAATATAAATTACAGCATCAGACTTTGGATAATAAAGCAATTTTATCCAAATATTAGTAATTAACCGAAAACATGAATCTTAAATAGTTAATTATATTAAGTTATAATTAATTATGAAAAGTTGCCCCAAAATTAGCTGAAATAAAGTTGATAATTAAAATTCAGCTAAATCACAAATTAAAGACTGAAAATGACGAAACGGACTAAAATGAATAAAAATATGACTAAAAGACAATTATAGCAAATCTAGAACTCCTTTGCTATTTTTTGCATCTGAAATGCAAATCAGATTGATGGGAATAAAAGTTGGTCGATTCCGGAAATTCAGTAGAAAATCTGATTTTTCCCTATTTTCCTATAAATAGAGCACTCCTCCTCATTTCTTGAGTTTGGAAGCTTGAACTCTCTCTCCTTCTCTCTCTACACCCTCACCTTCTCTCTAGAATTTCTCCTAAAAGAACCGTCGGATTCTCGTGATTTATACGCCATCGGTTAGAGATCGTCAAGCTCTACACGAATCTACCATTGCATGTTTGATTTCGTCCGGATTTAAGGTAAAAATCGACCCCTTTTTCTGACTTTAGTTCGGTTTTGTTGAGCAAATTCGAGTTTGCTCATATCCCCTTCATTTGAAGCTGATTTGCTCTCGTTTAGGACTTGTTTTTGCTTGGAAATCATCTATAGTCGAAGGATATAGCTTGGACGAAGGTTAGTAACTATTTTTCCCTCATTTATGTTCATGTTTAGTAGCTAAAACCTGGAAAATCGTTGAACAAGTAGAACAAACTCGAGACATTCATGCCTAAACTTGAATATGTGTCTCGAATCTAAGTAGGTTCGAGTCTAGTAAGTAGCCTTCGAATCTGGTATGGGTTCGAATCTATGTATGTGTAGGTTCGAAACTATGTGTAGGTTCGAATCTATGTATGTGTTTCGAGTCTAAGTCCCTATTTCGAATCTATATGCTTCGATTCTAAGAGTATGCTTCGAGTCTATGGGTATGGTTTCAAGGTGATGTGAATTTCGAGTCTAATCATCTAGATTCGAATGGTATTGCTTCGAATCTGTCCCTCTTATTTCGAATCTGATTATGTTCCTAGCCAAAGATTAATTCCTAAATCAGATTAAGTTATTAAACAACCTATTGTAATTAAAAGTATAATATGATTACGATAAAACTCACAAGTTCAAGTTGCATATCTTTTTATGCACAAATAAATTAACAGACTCTGTACGAACCCTTAGAATGTGTATGTCCTGTTTCACCTTGCTAGTAATACGATTGGCTTTATTTCAAGGCCACACATCTGTAATTCGATGAATCGTATTAATCTGATAAGAATAGACTCACCTTGGGACGATAGGAACTACCTCAGACTCGACAGCCAGAATTGACAATAACCTGAATATATAACTAGGGTTATATAGATTATGTCACAGACTTGACATTAATATGCCAGACTTGAAACTGAACTGCAGGAACCCGCCGATTTGACAGAGTAAACTGAACAGCTTAATTCGTTAAGCATTATCTGACTACGGACTACTGTGAGTGACAGATTTCATTGATTACTTGCATATGTTTCGATACTTATTGGTGAATGTCCTTGACTGTATGGAAACTTCCGATTGTTGCTGCATGTTTCTTTAATACTTTATTGTATCATAGAAACGTACTTTTGACATTACTGAAGCTAGACACTTGAATTGCCTTGATTGCATGTTCACTTTTACATTTTATGTAAATACTTATCATGCTTACTGCTTACTTGACTGTTGATATATTTGCCGCTGCATACTGCATTATCCGACAGGACCGAATGTGAGATCTCCATTCACGGGAGGGAATTCTGCAGATTCCTTTCCTATATGACTTGTTTCCATACACTTCCCGTAGGGCTTCGGCCTTACACAGGGGAATACAAACTGGGTTGTCTCCCAACCTTTTTGCCGTCTCTGACGTAGTGACTTGCCGACAGGAGCTGATAGTATGTTATATGTGTGTGGTAACTAATGGAACTCTGTTAACTCACTAAGCAATGTTAGCTTACTCTGTCATGACAACTCTTTTACAGGAAAAGCTGATAAAGGCAAGACCATAGCAGGTAGTTCGTCCCAGGCTAAGTGAATCTGGACATTTGATGAATAGCAGACTTTTGGACTTTTGTTGACGCCTATTTTGAAAAGATGATGCGGTCTCGGGTAGCTTGTTCAGTCTTCCGCACTCTGATTGAAGATTTAGAAGCTAGTTTAGACCACCATTTGATCTTTAATATATTGTTGTAATTAAGTATTCAGGCAGATGGACCTGTGGTATCAAACAATTAGTAATATTTATTACTTAATGAAATGAAATATTATGACGTGTACTGTTTGTGGTAACTTGGATGTTACAAAGTTGGTATCAGAGCAGCAGTTTAATCATCGGATTGGCCACCCGATACTTAAACTACTGGTATGGTATGGACTATGTGATTCTGAATTCCCGAACAAGTCACCGAGGCCTAGGGTAACTTAATTAGTAAAGGACTACCCACACAACTTGACCTAAGATAGGCAAATGATGACTGATAGGATGGGGGAGGGATTGACTGCTTGATACTGACTTGACTTTGACTTGACTTTGTGAGCCTGACTGACTGCCTTCATATCTATGAACTTAGATGTGATTATCTGACGTAGGAATTATGACTCGAATCGTGCTTATTTGAATCAGGAAATAATAGTTATTTCCTTTATATTTTCAGCCAATGGCTGATAAGAATCCAAATGTTGCTGGTACCTCGACTGTTGGTAAAGCTGCTGATACTGCAGCTGATCAACACAAAGAATCTGTTCATGTAGAGGACTTAGGCACTGACCCTGAAAATACTGCTAATGACTCAAGCAGTACTGCTACGCCTGTGCCTCCCCAGCAGGCTCAATTGATTGATCTCGTTCATAGGTTGAATGAGGAAAATCGTAGGCAAATGCAGCTTATGATGGATAGGAACCGACTGCAGACTGATATGGCGGTTGAAGACCGATTTAAGGAAATTAAGGACTTGCTGACTAAGGGTAAAGCAGTGATGCAGACTGATGAGGAGAACCAGCGTGAAGTTGAATTTAGACGCCGTGAAGAAGAACTTAGGTTGCGAGAACTTAAGTTACAGGAGTTAGAATTGAAATATAGGGAAGAGATGTTGGCGAAGCCCAAGAAGGATCGGAAGAGGAAACAAAGACATGAGCCCTCTGATGACAGTGAGACTGATTCCTCTGACCATCACGTTAAGGTGGGACGAGAGTGTACGTTCGTAGACTTTAAGAAATGTGGGGCTCGTACGTTTGCGGGGTCATCGGATCCTGTTAAAGCTATGAACTGGGTTGCGAATATGGAGAAAGCGTTCAAACTCTCCAAGTGTGGTGAAAAAGACAAAGTCACGTTTGCAACGGGAATGTTGGAAGATGGAGCTGGCCGTTGGTGGAAGTCAATTACGAATCCCATGTCTGAAGCAATGGAGAAATCCATTACTTGGGATCAATTCAAGATTCATCTGAAGGAGAAATACTGCCCTCAGGATGTTAAGCGCCAGATGGAGAAAACCCTGCTATCGTTTCAGCAAGGTACAAGATCTGTAACAGACTATGAGCTGGAATTTACCAGGCTCTCGCTGTTATCTGATCATCCTGTGGACACTGATGAAAGGAGAAGGGATTTGTTTGTGGATGGTCTGGATCGAGAAATCCGGAAGTTTGTGAAGTCCGGTAGACCGAGAAGTTATATCGAAGCAGTTGAAATTGCTAGGGTAGGTGAACTTGAAATCTATCCTGAGCGAGCATGTCCTTTTATTGCTAAATCTAGTAAGAAGGAAAAATCTGAGAAAGCTGAAAAGAAGAATGAAAGTTCGAAGAAGGGAGATAAGCAGTCTTCCAAGAAGGCTAAATCTTATGCTGTGACCTCTACGCCAAGTTCTGCTTGTCCTTGCTGCAAGCAGATTCATGAAGGAAAGTGCGATCCTGCATTCGTTAAGGGCTATTGCTGCAGGCAGAATGGTCACGACCGATCGGAATGTCCCAAGCGCAGTGAGGCTTGCCGAAACTTTATTACGTTGGGGCACCATGCTAAAGACTGTACCCGGCCCCGATTTGTTCCTCCGCCTGCATCTTCACCTCAGCAATCAGTCAAAGGTTCTTCTGCCCCGAGGAATCAACCAAGATCTTTCCAGATGACAGCCGAAGAGGCAAAAGAGACTGCTGATGTCGTCATGGGTACATTTCTTGTTAACTCTATGCCTGCGTTAATCTTATTTGACTCTGGTTCTAATCTGTCATATGTGTCTGAAAAGTTTGCTAAACAGTTTGATTTTGCCCCTGTAATGTTACCTGCACCCTTAGACATAGAAACTGCTAGCTCGAATTTTGTGACTGTGAATAGAGTCTTTCGTTCCTGTAAGCTAGTAATTGATGACCTCTCCTCGGACGTTGACCTGATACCGACGTGGATTAGAGAATTCGATGTTATTATAGGAATGGACTGGCTCATGACGAACAATGCTGAAATCCTTTGTGCTAAAAGGATAATTAGAATTAGAACCCCCGAAGGAAGTGAACGTTATGTTTATGGCGATAGAAAGACTCGAGATTTAGGTCTCATTTCTGTAATGAAAGCCCGAAAGTGCCTAACCAAAGGTTGTGCCGCCTATTTAGCATATTCCGTAGATGCTAAAGAAATTAAAAATACCGTGTCTGATGTACCTGTAGTTCGAGATTTCCCTGATGTATTCCCGGATGACATCTCTGGATTGCCACCAGATCGCCAAATCGAATTCCACATTGACCTTGTACCGGGTGCTGCTCCTATCGCGAAAGCCCCTTACCGTCTTGCTCCGAATGAAATGAAGGAAATGATGAGTCAGTTGCAGGAATTATTGGAAAAAGGGTTTATTCGTCCGAGTACTTCTCCTTGGGGTGCTCCGGTTCTTTTTGTTAAGAAGAAGGATGGTACCTTTCGCATGTGTATAGATTATCGGGAGCTAAATAAAGTAACTATCAAGAACCGATACCCTCTGCCAAGAATTGACGACTTGTTTGATCAACTGCAAGGGGCTAGCTACTTCTCAAAGATTGATCTCCGATCTGGATATCATCAACTCAAAGTATTTGAGTCTGACATACCGAAGACTGCATTTCGTACTCGATATAGCCATTTTGAATTCCTAGTAATGCCGTTCGGTCTCACAAATGCCCCGGCCGCATTTATAGACCTCATGAATAGGGTATGTAGACCAATGCTGGATAAATCAGTGATAGTCTTCATTGATGACATCTTGATTTACTCTAAGTCTGAATCTGATCATGCGATGCATTTGCGAGAATTGCTAGAATTGTTACGAAAGGAGCGACTCTATGCAAAATTCTCCAAATGTGAATTCTGGTTACGCCAGGTGCAATTTTTAGGACATATTGTCTCGGGTGAGGGAATAGCCGTGGATCCATCGAAGGTAGATGCGATTCAGAAGTGGGAAGCACCGAAAAACGTATCTGAAGTTCGAAGTTTCTTGGGTTTAGCGGGCTATTACCGAAGATTTATCCGTGATTTCTCCAAGATTGCGGTGCCTTTAACCAGTCTGACGAAGAAAGAAGTTAAGTTTGAATGGAATGAATCTCAAGATCGAGCCTTTGAGACTCTGAAACGTAAGCTAATAGAAGCACCGAATCTGGCCTTACCTGAGGGTAATGATGATTTTGTAGTCTATAGTGATGCTTCTAAGATGGGATTAGGCTGTGTGTTGATGCAAAGGGTTAAAGTAATTGCCTACGCATCAAGGCAGCTAAAGGCGCATGAGAAGAATTATCCGACGCATGATTTAGAACTTGCAGTCGTGACCTTTGCATTGAAGATTTGGCGGCATTATCTGTACGGGACCAGGTGTAAATTATATACGGATCACAAGAGTCCGAAGTATATATTTGACCAAAAAGAGCTGAATATGCGACAAAGGCGATCTATGGAATTGATTGAAGACTATGACTGTGAGATCCTTTACCATCCAGGTAAAGCAAACATTGTACCAGATGCCCTAAGCCGCAAAACCGAACAAGACCATTATACCCGATGTTATGCTTTGACTTCAGTTGTTTTGGAGTCTGCCTTGCCTGAGTCGATTATTGCCGCTTAAACCGAAGCCATTCGGGATGAGAACTTGAAATCTGAACGTATGGTTACATATGTGAACCAGCTGACCCATGATAATCGTGGTCTTAGACGGTTCATGGATAGAATATGGGTTCCCAGACTAGGAGGTATTCGTAATCAAATTCTCTCGGAGGCTCATATGTCAAAATTTTCGATACATCCTGGATCTACTAAAATGTATCAAGACTTGAGGACGGAATATTTGTGGCCTGGAATGAAGAAAGACGTAGGACGATATGTAGAAAATTGCATGACTTGTTTACAAGTCAAATCGGAACATCAGAAGCCGTATGAGGAACTACAACCATTGCCAATCCCGGAATGGAAGTGGGACCACATAACCATGGACTTTGTGACGAAGCTGCCCAGGACTAAGTGGAATCATGACTCTATATGGGTAATAGTGGATCGACTTACTAAGTCAGCCCATTTCCTACCCATACGTGAAGATGAACGCCTCGAAAAGTTAGCTGAATTGTTCATGAAAGAAATCGTGACTAGACATGGTGTTCCATTGTCTATAGTATCGGACCGTGACAGCAGATTTACTTCTCGTTTTTGGAAGGCTTTTAAGAATGGACTAGGTACTGAACTTAAGATGAGCACCGCTTATCATCCTGAAACTGACGGGCAAAGTGAGAGAACGATTTTGACCTTAGAAGATATGTTACGTGCCTGTGTGATTGATCTCGGTGGAAGTTGGGATACTCACCTGCCGTTTGTGGAGTTTGCTTATAACAATAGTTATCACTCGACTATTGGTATGCCTCCCTATCAGTTTTTGTACGGACGTCGATGCCGAACTCCAACCTGTTGGAGGGAAACAGGTGAATGCCCGATCTCTGGACCAGCGATTTTGCAAGAAGCACACGACCAACTACAGTTGATTCGAC
>JAANYP010007946.1:49438-65969 GCA_020465985.1 Centrapalus pauciflorus | reverse complement strand
CTGCTGGCTTGTTCCTTGATTACTTAATTGTATGTTAGGAACGTATAATAGACACTACTAAAACTGGACTACTGCTGCTGCATGTTCCTTAATTACTTGCATTGCTCAGGACCTTGTGAGTGACAGATTGCATTACTTACTTGCATATGTTTCGGTACTTATTGGTGATTGTTACTGACTTGTATGGAAACATCTGCTGCTGCTTGTTCCTTGATTACTTAATTGTATGCTAGGAACATATGATAGACACTGCTGAAACTGGACAATTGTTGTTGCATGTTCGTTGATTACTTGCATTGCTCAGGACCGCTGTGAGTGACAGATTGCATTAATTACTTGCATATGTTTCGGTAGTTATTGGTGATTGTTACTGACTTCTATGGAAACATCTGTTGCTTTTGTTCCTTGATTAGTTAATTGTATGCTAGGGACGTATGATAGACACTGCTAAAACTGGACAACTGTTGTTGCATGTTCCTTGATTACTTGCATTGCTCAGGACTGCTGTGAGTGATAGATTGCATTACTTACTTGCATATGTTTGGGTACTAATAGGTGATTGTTACTGACTTGTATGGAAACATCTGCTGCTGCTTGTTCCTTGATTACTTAATTGTATGCTAGGAACGTATGATAGACACTGCTGAAACTGTACAACTGTTGTTGCTTGTTTCTTGATTACTTGCATTGCTCAGGACCGCTGTGAGTGAGAGATTGCATTACTTACATGCATATGTTCGGGTACTTATTGGTGATTGTTACTGACTTGTATGGAAACACCTGCTGCTGCTTGTTCCTTGATTACTTAATTCTATGCTAGGAACGTATGATAGACACTGCTGAAACTGGACAACTGTTGTTGCATGTTCCTTGATTACTTGCATTGCTCAGGACCGCTGTGAGTGACAGATTGCATTACTTACTTGCATATGTTTGGGTACTTATTGGTGATTGTTACTGACTTGTATGGAAACACCTGCTGCTGCTTGTTCCTTGATTACTTAATTGTATGCTAGGAACGTATGATAGACACTGCTGAAACTGGATAACTGTTGTTGCATGTTCCTTGATTACTTGCATTGCTCAGGACCGCTGTGAGTGACAAATTACATTACTTACTTGCATATGTTTGGGTACTTATTGGGGATTGTTACTGACTTGTATGGAAACATCTGCTGCTGCATGTTCCTTGATTACTTAATTGTATGCTAGGAACGTATGATAGACACTGCTGAATCTGGACGACTGGTGTTGCATGTTCGTTGATTACTTGCATTGCTCTGGACCGCTGTGAGTGACAGATTGCATTACTTACTTGCATATGTTTTGGTACTTATTGGTAATTGTTACTGACTTGTATGGAAACACCTGCTGCTGCTTGTTCCTTGATTACTTAATTGTATGCTAGGAACGTATGATAGACACTGCTGAAACTGGACAACTGTTGTTGCTTGTTTTTTAATTACTTGCATTGCTCAGGACCGCTGTAAGTGACAGATTGCATTACTTACTTGCATATATTTGGGTACTTATTGGTGATTGTTACTGACTTGTATGGAAACATCTGCTGCTTGTTCCTTGATTACTTAATTGTATGCTAGGAACGTATGATAGACACTGCTGAAACTGGACAGCTGTTGTTGCATGTTCCTTGATTCCTTGCATTACTCAGGACCGCTGTGAGTGACAGATTACATTACTTACTTGCATATGTTTCGGTACTTATTGGTGATTGTTACTGACTTGTATGGAAACACCTGCTGCTGCTTGTTCCTTGATTACTTAATTGTATGCTATGAACGTATGATAGACACTGCTGAAACTGGACAACTGTTGTTGCATGTTCCTTGATTACTTGCATTGCTCAGGACCGCTGTGAGAGACAGAATTCATTACTTACTTGCATATGTTTCGGTACTTATTGGTGATTGTTACTGACTTGTATGGAAGCATTTGCTGCTGCTTGTTCCTTGATTACTTAATTGTATACTAGGAACGTATGATAGACACTGCTGACACTGGACAACTGTTGTTGCATGTTCCTTGATTTCATGCATTGCTCAGGATCACTGTGAGTGACAGATTGCATTACTTACTTGCATATGTTTTGGTACTTTTTGGTGATTGTTACTGACTTGTATGGAAACATCTGTTGCTGCTTGTTCTTTGATTACTTAATTGTATGCTTGGAACGTATGATAGACACTGCTGAAACTGGACAACTGGTGTTGCATGTTCGTTGATTACTTGCATTGCTCTAGACCGCTGTGAGTGACAGATTGCATTACTTACTTGCATATGTTTCGGAACTTATTGGTGATTGTTACTGACTTGTATGGAAACACCTGCTGCTGCTTGTTCCTTGATTACTTAATTGTATGCTAGGAACGTATGATAGACACTGCTGAAACTGGACAACTGTTGTTGCTTGTTTCTTAATTCCTTGCATTGCTCAGGACCGCTGTAAGTGACAGATTGCATTACTTACTTGCATATGTTTGGGTACTTATTGGTGATTGTTACTGACTTGTATGGAAACTTCTGCTGCTGCTTGTTCCTTGATTACTTAATTGTATGCTAGGAACGTATGATAGACACTGCTGAATCTGGACGACTGTTGTTACGTGTTCCTTGATTAGTTGAATTGCTCATGACCGCTGTGAGCGACAGGTTGCATTACTTACTTGCATATGTTTCGGTACTTATTGGTGATTGTTACTGACTTGTATGGAAACACCTGCTGCTGCTTGTTCCTTGATTACTTAATTGTATGCTAGGAACGTATGATAGACACTGCTGAAACTGTACAACTGTTGTTGCTTGTTTCTTGATTACTTGCATTGCTCAGGACCGCTGTGAGTGAGAGATTGCATTACTTACATGCATATGTTCGGGTACTTATTGGTGATTGTTACTGACTTGTATGGAAACACCTGCTGCTGCTTGTTCCTTGATTACTTAATTCTATGCTAGGAACGTATGATAGACACTGCTGAAACTGGACAACTGTAGTTGCATGTTCCTTGATTACTGCATTGCTCCGGACCGTTGTGAGAGACAGATTACATTACTTATTTGCATATGTTTCGGTACTTATTGGTGATTGTTACTGTCTTGTATGAAACATCTGCTGCTGCTTGTTCCTTGATTATTTAATTGTATGCTAGAACGTATGATAGACACTGCTGAAACTGGACAACTGTAGTTGCATGTTCCTTGATTACTGCATTGCTCCGGACCGTTGTGAGTGACAGATTGCATTACTTACTTGCATATGTTTTGGTACTTATTGGTGATTGTTACTGACTTGTATGGAATCATCTGCTCTGCTGCATGTTTCCTTGATTACTAATGTATGCCTAGCGGAAACGTATGCATAGGACTACTGCTGAATCTGGACGACTGGTGTTGCATGTTCGTTGATTACTTCATTGCTTCTGCGACGCTGTGAGTGGACAGATTGCATTACTTACTTGCATATGTTTTGCGTACTTTATTGGTAATTGTTACTGACTTGTGATGGAAACACCTGCTGCTGCTTGTCCTTGATTACTTAATTGTATGCTATGAACGTATGGATAGACACTGCTGAAACTGGACAACTGTTGTTGCATGTTCCTTGATTACTTGCATTGCTCAGGGCCGCTGTGAGAGACAGATTGCAGTACTTACTTGCATATGTTTTGGTACTTATTGGTGATTGTTACCGACTTGTATGGAAACATCTGCTGCTGCTTGTTCCTTGATTACTTAATTGTATGCTATGAACGTATGATAGACACTGCTGAAACTGGACAACTGGTGTTGCATGTTCGTTGATTACTTGCATTGCTCTGGACCGCTGTGAGTGACAGATTGCATTACTTACTTGCATATGTTTCGGTACTTATTGGTGATTGTTACTGACTTGTATGGAAACACCTGCTGCTGCTTGTTCCTTGATTACTTAATTGTATGCTATGAACGTATGGATAGACACTGCTGAAACTGGACAACTGTTGTTGCATGTTCCTTGATTACTTGCATTGCTCAGGGCCGCTGTGAGAGACAGATTGCAGTACTTACTTGCATATGTTTTGGTACTTATTGGTGATTGTTACTGACTTGTATGGAAACATCTGCTGCTGCTTGTTCCTTGATTACTTAATTGTATGCTAGGAACGTATGATAGACACTGCTGACACTGGACAACTGTTGTTGCATGTTCCTTGATTTCATGCATTGCTCAGGATCACTGTGAGTGACAGATTGCATTACTTACTTGCATATGTTTTGGTACTTTTTGGTGATTGTTACTGACTTGTATGGAAACATCTGTTGCTGCTTGTTCCTTGATTACTTAATTGTATGCTTGGAACGTATGATAGACACTGCTGAAACTGGACAACTGGTGTTGCATGTTCGTTGATTACTTGCATTGCTCTAGACCGCTGTGAGTGACAGATTGCATTACTTACTTGCATATGTTTCGGAACTTATTGGTGATTGTTACTGACTTGTATGGAAACACCTGCTGCTGCTTGTTCCTTGATTACTTAATTGTATGCTAGGAACGTATGATAGACACTGCTGAAACTGGACAACTGTTGTTGCTTGTTTCTTAATTCCTTGCATTGCTCAGGACCGCTGTAAGTGACAGATTGCATTACTTACTTGCATATATTTGGGTACTTATTGGTGATTGTTACTGACTTGTATGGAAACTTCTGCTACTGCTTGTTCCTTGATTACTTAATTGTATGCTAGGAACGTATGATAGACACTGCTGAATCTGGACGACTGTTGTTACGTGTTCCTTGATTACTTGAATTGCTCATGACCGCTGTGAGCGACAGGTTGCATTACTTACTTGCATATGTTTCGGTACTTATTGGTGATTGTTATTGACTTGTATGGAAACACCTGCTGCTGCTTGTTCCTTGATTAATTAATTGTATGCTAGGAACGTATGATAGACACTGCTGACACTGGACAACTGTTGTTGCATGTTCCTTGATTACATGCATTGCTCAGGATCACTGTGAGTGAAAGATTGCATTACTTACTTGCATATGTTTTGGTACTTTTTGGTGATTGTTACTGACTTGTATGGAAACATCTGTTGCTGCTTGTTCCTTGATTACTTAATTGTATGCTTGGAACGTATGATAGACACTGCTGAAACTGGACAACTGGTGTTGCATGTTCGTTGATTACTTGCATTGCTCTGGACCGCTGTGAGTGACAGATTGCATTACTTACTTGCATATGTTTCGGTACTTATTGGTGATTGTTACTGACTTGTATGGAAACACCTGCTGCTGCTTGTTCCTTGATTACTTAGTTGTATGCTAGGAACGTATGATAGACACTGCTGAAACTGGACAACTGTTGTTGCTTGTTTCTTAATTACTTGCATTGCTCAGGACCGCTGTAAGTGACAGATTGCATTACTTACTTGCATATGTTTGGGTACTTATTGGTGATTGTTACTGACTTGTATGGAAACATCTGCTGCTTGTTCCTTGATTACTTAATTGTATGCTAGGAACGTATGATAGACACTGCTGAAACTGGACAACTGTTGTTGCATGTTCCTTGATTACTTGCATTACTCAGGACCGCTGTGAGTGACAGATTACATTACTTACTTGCATATGTTTCGGTACTTATTGGTGATTGTTACTGACTTGTATGGAAACACCTGCTGCTGCTTGTTCCTTGATTTCTTAATTGTATGCTATGAACGTATGATAGACACTGCTGAAACTGGACAACTGTTGTTGCATGTTCCTTGATTACTTGCATTGCTCAGGACCGCTGTGAGAGACAGAATTCATTACTTACTTGCATATGTTTCGGTACTTATTGGTGATTGTTACTGACTTGTATGGAAACATTTGCTGCTGCTTGTTCCTTGATTACTTAATTGTATACTAGGAACGTATGATAGACACTGCTGACACTGGACAACTGTTGTTGCATGTTCCTTGATTTCATGCATTGCTCAGGATCACTGTGAGTGACAGATTGCATTACTTACTTGCATATGTTTTGGTACTTTTTGGTGATTGTTACTGACTTGTATGGAAACATCTGTTGCTGCTTGTTCCTTGATTACTTAATTGTATGCTTGGAACGTATGATAGACACTGCTGAAACTGGACAACTGGTGTTGAATGTTCGTTGATTTCTTGCATTGCTCTAGACTGCTGTGAGTGACAGATTGCATTACTTATTTGCATATGTTTCGGTACTTATTGGTGATTGTTACTGACTTGTATGGAAACACCTGCTGCTGCTTGTTCCTTGATTACTTAATTGTATGCTAGGAACGTATGATAGACACTGCTGAAACTGGACAACTGTTTTTGCTTGTTTCTTGATTACTTGCATTGCTAAGGACCGCTGTAAGTGACAGATTGCATTACTTACTTGCATATGTTTGGGTACTTATTGGTGATTGTTACTTACTTGTATGGAAACATCTGCTGCTTGTTCCTTGATTACTTAATTGTATGCTAGGAACGTATGATAGACACTGCTGAAACTGGACAACTGTTATTGCATGTTCCTTGATTACTTGCATTGCTCAGGACCGCTGTGAGAGACAGATTGCATTACTTACTTGCATATGTTTCGGTACTTATTGGTGATTGTTACTGACTTCTATGGAAACATCTGCTGCTGCTTGTTCCTTGATTACTTAATTGTATGCTAGGAACGTGTAACAGCCCGTAATTTATTAAATATAAATTACAGCAGCAGACTTTGGATAATAAAGCAATTTTAATCCAAATATTAGTAATTAACCGAAAATGTGAATCTGTAATAATTAATTATATTAAGTTATAATTAATTATGAAAAGTTGCCCAAAATTAGCTGAAATAAAGTTAATAATCAAAATTCAGCTACTTGACAAATTAAAGACTAAAAGTGACGAAACGGACTAAAATGAATAAAAAATGTGACTAAAAGACAAATATGCAAATCGGATTGTTGGGAATAAAAGTTGGTCAATTCCGGAAAATTCAGTAGAAAATCTGATTTTTCCCTATTTTCCTATAAATAGGGCATTCCCCCCTCATTTCTTAAGTTTGGAAGACTTGAAACTCTGTCTCTCTCTCTCTCTCTAAGACTTCACCTTCTCTCTAGCATTTCTCCTAAACGATCCGTCGGATTCTCGTGATTTATACGCCATCGGTTAGAGATCGTCGAGCTCCACACGAATCTATCATTGCATGT
Organism: Centrapalus pauciflorus; assembly: GCA_020465985.1. Taxonomy (NCBI): domain Eukaryota; kingdom Viridiplantae; phylum Streptophyta; class Magnoliopsida; order Asterales; family Asteraceae; genus Centrapalus; species Centrapalus pauciflorus. The sequence goes on along the minus strand of JAANYP010007946.1, from coordinate 58,744 downwards.
TAGATTTCGTCCGGATTTAAGGTAAAATCGACCCTTTTTCTGACTTTTAGTTCGGCTTTGAGGAGAAAATTCGAGTTTGCTCAAATCCCCTTCATTCAAAGCTGATTTACTCTTGTTTAGGACTTGTTCTTGCTTGGAAATCATCCATAGTCAAAGGATATATCTTGGACGAAGGTTAGTAACCATTTCTCTATCATTTATGTTCATATTTAGTTGTTAAAACCTGGAAAAAACGAAGAACTAGAAGAACAAACTCGAGAGATCCATGAACAGACTCGAATTCACTAGACTCGAATTGTATGGTTTCGAATCTATGAATTCGAATCTGTCCCCCCCCCCCCTAGACTCGAGATGTGCTTCGACTCTATGTGTATATTTCGAGTTTATGTCCCTTGTTCGAGTCTGTGCATGCCTTAAAATCTATTAGCTTCGAATCTAATTCCTAGAATCGAAAATTGGTTGCTTCGAATCTGTGTGGGCTTTCGAGTCTATGCATAGTTCGAACCTAATCTCTTTTATGTGTGTCTCGAATCTACCCATTAGATTCGAAGGGTCCCTCTCTCGAATCTGCCTATTCCTATATGAATTTGCCATAATCAAATCTGGTTCTTGTTCCAAACCTAAGATTAATTCCTAAATCAGATTAAGTTATTAAACAACCTATTGTAATTAAAAGTATAATATGGTTATGATAAAACTCACAAGTTCAAGTTGCATATCTATTTTATGCACAAATGAATTAATAGACTCCGTACGAACCCTTAGAATGTGTATGTCCTATTCACCTTGCTAAGTAATACGATTGGCTTTGTTTCAAGGCCACACATCTGTAATTAGATGGATCGTATTAATCTGATAAGAATAGACTCACCTTGGGACGATAGGAACTACCTCAGACTCGACAGCCAGAATTGACAATAACCTGAATATATAGCTAGGGTTATATAGATTATGTCACAGACTTGACATTAATATGCCAGACTTGAAACTGAACTGCAGGAAACCGCCGATTTGACAGAGTAAACTGAACCGCTTAATTCGTTAAGCATTATCTGACTACGGACCACTGTGAGTGACAGATTTCATTAATTACTTTCATATATTTCGATACTTATTGGTGAATGTCATCGACTGTATGGAAACTCCCGATTGTTGCTGCATGTTTCTTTAATACTATATTGTATCATAGAAACGTACTTTTGACATTACTGAAGCTAGACACTTGAATTGCCTTGATTGCATGTTCACTTTTACATTTTATGTAAATACTTATCATGCTTACTGCTTACTTAACTGTTGATATACTTGCCGCTGCATACTGCATTATCCGACAGGACCGAATGTGAGATCTCCATTCACAGGAGGGAATTCTGCAGATTCCTTTCCTATTTGACTTGTTTCCATACATTTCCCGTAGGGCTTCGGCCTTACACAGGGGAATACAACTGGGTTGTCTCCCAACCTTTTTGCCGTCTCTGACGTAGTGACTTGCCGACAGGAGCTGATAGTATGTTTTATGTGTGTAGTAACTAATGGAACTCTGTTTACTCACTAAGCATTGTTAGCTTACTCTGTCATGACAACTCTTTTTCAGGAAAAGCTGATAAAGGCAAGACCATAGCAGGTAGTTCGTCCCAGGCTAAGTGAATCTGGACTTTGATGAATAGCAGACTTTTGGACTTTTGATGACGCCTATTTTGAAAAGATGATGCGGTCTCGGGTAGCTTGTTCAGTCTTCCGCACTCTGATTGAAGATTTAGAAGCTAGTTTAGACCACCATTAATCTTTAATATATTGTTGTAATTAAGAATTCAGGCAGATGGACCTGTGGTATCAAACAATTAGTAATATTTATTACTTAATGAAATGAAATTTTATGACGTGTACTGTTTGTGGTAACTTGGATGTTACAAAGTTGGTATCAGAGCAGCAGTTTAATCATCGGATTGGCCACCCGATACTTAAACTACTGGTATGGTATGGACTATGTGACTCTGAATTCCCGAACAAGTCACCGAGGCCTAGGGTAACCTATTTAGTAAAGGACTACCCACACAACTTGACCTAAGATAGGCAAATGATGACTGATAGGATGGGGGAGGGATTGACTGCTTGATACTGACTTGACTTTGACTTGACTTTGTGAGCCTGACTGACTGCCTTCATATCTATGAATTTAGATATGATTATCTGACGTAGGTATTATGACTCGATATGTGCTTAATTGAATCAGGAAATAATAGTTATTTCCTTTATATTTTCAGCCAATGGCTGATAAGAATCCAAATGTTGCTGGTACCTCGACTGTTGGTAAAGCTGCTGATGCTGCAACTGATCAACACAAAGAATCTGTTCATATAGAGGACCTAGGCACTGACCCTGAAAATACTGCTAATGACTCAAGCAGTACTGCTACGCCTGTGCCTCCCCAGCAGGCTCAATTGATTGACCTCGTTCATAAGTTGAATGAGGATAACCGTAGGCAAATGCAGCTTATGATGGATAGGAATCGACTGCAGACTGATATGGCGGTTGAAGACCGATTTAAGGAAATTAAGGATTTACTGACTAAGGGTAAAGCGGTAATGTAGGCTGATGAGGAAAACCAGCATGAAATTGAATATAAGCGCCGGGAAGAAGAACTTTGGTTGCGAGAGCTTAAGTTGCAGGAGTTAGAACTGAAGTATAAGGAAGAGATGTTAGTGAAGCCCAAGAAAGACCGAAAGAGGAAACATAGGCATCTGTCATCTGATGAAAGTGAGACTGACTCTTCTGACCATCACGTTAAGGTAGGACGTGAGTGTACGTTTGTTGATTTCAAGAAGTGTGGAGCTCGTACGTTTGCGGGGTCATCTGATCCTGTTAAAGCTATGGACTGGGTCGCGAATGTGGAGAAAGCGTTTAAACTCTCCAAGTGGGGTGAAAAAGACAAGGTCACATTTGCAACCGGGATGTTAGAGGATGGAGCTGGCCGGTGGTGGAAGTCTATTACAAATCCCATGTCTGATGCAATGGAGAAATCCATTACTTGGGATCAATTCAAGATTCATCTGAAGGAGAAATACTGCCCTCAGGATGTTAAGCGTCAGATGGAGAAAACCCTGCTATCTTTTCAGCAAGGTACAAGATCTGTGACGGACTATGAGCTGGAATTTACCAGGCTCTCGCTATTATCTCATCACCCTGTTGATACTGACGAAAGACGAAGGGATTTGTTTGTGGATGGTCTGGATAGAGAAATCCGGAAGTTTGTGAAATCTGGCAGACCAAGAAGTTATATTGAGGCGGTTGAAATTGCTAGGGTAGGTGAACTTGAAATCTATCCTGAGCGAGCGTGTCCTTTTATTGCTAAATCTAGTAAGAAGGAAAAATCTGAGAAAGCTGGGAAGGAGAGAATGGAAAGGAAGAATGAAAGCTCGAAGAAGGGAGATAAGCAGTCTTCTAAGAAGGCTAAATCTTATGTTGTGACCTCTACGCCAAGGTCTGCTTGTCCTCGCTGCAAGCAGATTCATGAAGGGAAGTGCGATCCTGCGTTCGTTAAGTGCTATTGCTGTAGGCAGAATGGTCACGACAGGTCAGAATGTCCCAAGCGCAGTGAGGCTTGCCGTAACTGCATCACGTTGGGGCACCATGCTAAAGACTGTACCCGGCCCCGATTTGTTCCTCCGCCTGCATCTTCACCTCAGCAATCAGTCAAAGGTTCTTCTGCCCCGAGGAATCAACCAAGATCTTTCCAGATGACAGCCGAAGAGGCAAAAGAAACTGCTGATGTCGTCATGGGTACATTTCTTGTTAACTCTATGCCTGCTTTAATCCTATTTGACTCTGGCTCTAATCTGTCATATGTGTCTGAAAAGTTTGCTAAACAGTTTGATTTTGCCCCTGTAATGTTACCTGCACCCTTAGACATAGAAACTGCTAGCTCGAATTTTGTGACTGTGAATAGAGTCTTTCGTTCCTGTAAGCTAGTGATTGATGACCTCTCCTCGGACGTTGACCTGATACCGATGTGGATTAGAGAATTTGATGTTATTATAGGAATGGACTGGCTTATGACGAATAATGCTGAAATCCTTTGTGCTAAAAGGATAATTAGAATTAGAACCCCCGAAGGAAGTGAACGTTATGTTTATGGCGATAGAAAGACTCGAAATTTAGGTCTCATCTCTGTAATGAAAGCCCGAAAGTGCCTAACCAAAGGTTGTTCCGCCTATTTAGCCTATGCCATAGATGCTAAAGAAGTTAAAAAGATTGTATCTGAAGTACCTGTAGTCCAAGAATTCCCTGATGTATTTCCGGATGACATCTCTGGTTTGCCACCAGATCGCCAAATCGAATTCCACATTGACCTTGTACCGGGTGCTGCTCCTATCGCGAAAGCCCCTTACCGTCTTGCTCCGAATGAAATGAAGGAAATGATGAGTCAGTTGCAGGAATTATTGGAAAAAGGGTTTATTCGTCCGAGTACTTCTCCTTGGGGTGCTCCGGTTCTTTTCGTTAAGAAGAAGGATGGTACCTTTCGCATGTGTATCGATTATCGGGAGTTAAATAAGGTAACTATTAAGAACCGATACCCTCTGCCTAGAATTGATGACTTGTTTGATCAACTGCAAGGGGCTAGTTATTTTTCAAAGATAGATCTCCGATCTGGATATCATCAACTCAAAGTATTTGAGTCTGACGTACCGAAGACTGCATTTCGTACTCGTTACGGCCATTTTGAGTTTCTAGTAATGCCGTTCGGTCTCACAAATGCCCCGGCCGCATTTATGGACCTTATGAATAGAGTATGTAGACCAATGCTGGATAAATCAGTGATAGTCTTCATTGATGACATCTTGATTTACTCTAAGTCTGAATCTGATCATGCGATGCATTTGCGAGAATTGCTAGAATTGTTACGAAAGGAGCGACTCTACGCAAAATTCTCCAAATGTGAATTTTGGTTACGCCAGGTGCAATTTTTAGGACATATTGTCTCCGGTGAGGGAATAGCCGTAGATCCATCAAAGGTTGATGCGGTTCAGAAGTGGGAAGCGCCGAAAAACGTATCTGAAGTTCGAAGTTTCTTGGGTTTAGCGGGCTATTACAGAAGATTTATCCGTGATTTCTCCAAGATTGCGGTGCCTTTAACCAGTCTGACGAAGAAAGAAGCTAAGTTTGAATGGAATGAATCTCAAGATCGACCCTTTGAGACTCTGAAACATAAGCTAATTGAAGCACCGATTCTGGCCTTACCTGAGGGTAATGATGATTTTGTAGTCTATAGTGATGCTTCTAAGATGGGATTAGGCTGTGTGTTGATGCAAAGGGTTAAAGTAATTGCCTACGCATCAAGGCAGCCAAAGGCGCATGAGAAGAATTATCCGACGCATGTTTTAGAACTTGCAGCCCTAACTTTTGCATTGAAGATTTGGCGGCATTATCTGTATGGGACTAGATGCAAGTTATATACAGATCACAAAAGTCTGAAGTATATATTTGACCAAAAAGAGCTGAATATGCGACAAAGGCGATCTATGGAATTGATTAAAGACTATGACTGTGAGATCCTTTACCATCCAGGTAAAGCAAACATAGTAGCAGATGCCCTAAGCCGCAAAACCGGACCAAACCATTATACCCGATGTTATGCTTTGACTTCTGTTGTTTTGGATTCTGCCTTGCCTGAGTCGATTATTGCCGCTCAAATCGAAGCCATTCGGGATGAGAACTTGAAATCTGAACGTATGGTTACTTATGTGACCAAGCTGACCCTTGATAATCGTGGTCTTAGACGGTTCATGAATAGAATATGGGTCCCTAGATTAGGAGGAATTCGTGATCAAATTCTGTCGGAGGCTCATATGTCAAAATTTTCGGTACATCCTGGTTCTACTAAAATGTACCAAGATTTGAAAACGGAATATTGGTGGCCTGGAATGAAGAAGGACGTAGGACGATATGTGGAAAATTGCATGACTTGTTTACAAGTCAAATCTGAACATCAGAAGCCGTATGGGGAACTACAACCATTGCCAATCCCGGAATGGAAGTGGGACCACATAACCATGGACTTTGTGACGAAGCTGCCCAGGACTAAGCGGAATCATGACTCTATATGGGTAATAGTGGATCGACTTGCTAAGTCAGCTCATTTCCTACCCATACGTGAAGATGAACGCCTCGAAAAGTTAGCTGAATTGTACGTAAAGGAAATCGTGACTAGACATGGTGTGCCATTGTCTATAGTATCGGACCGTGACAGCAGATTTACTTCTCGTTTTTGGAAGGCTTTTCAGAATGGACTAGGAACTGAACTTAAGATGAGCACCGCTTATCATCCAGAAACCGACGGGCAAAGTGAGAGAACGATTTTGACCTTAGAAGATATGTTACGTACCTGTGTGATTGATCTCGGTGGAAGTTGGGATACTCACCTTCCGTTTGTAGAATTTGCTTACAACAATAGTTATCACTCGACTATTGGTATGCCTCCATATCAGCTTTTGTACGGACGTCGATGTAGAACTCCAACCTGTTGGAGGGAAACAGGTGAACGCCCGATCTCTGGACCAGCGATTTTGCAAGAAGCCCATGACCAACTACAGTTGATTCGGCAGCGGATTCAGACCTCTCAGGATAGACAAAAGAAATATCATGATCGAAGACGTAAGCCAATTGCGTTTGAAGTTGGAGATAAAGTGTTGTTGAAGGTCTCGCCAAGAAAAGGGATAGTAAGGTTCGGCAAACGGGGGAAGTTGAGCCCTCGATTTGTGGGTCCTTTTGAAATTCTTGAGCGTGTAGGATTGCAAGCGTACAGATTAAAGCTGCCTGCCGAAATGACTGGGATTCATGATGTATTTCATGTGAGTAATCTTCGAAAGTGTTTAGTTGATGCTGAAGCTACGATTCCATGGAAAGAAGTGCAAATTGACGAGCAGTTGCGATACGAAGAAGAGCCTGAGCGTATAATCGATCATAAGGTTTCGAAATTGCGCAACAAGGAAATCCCAATGGTGTTAGTTCAATGGAAATATCATAAGGGATCTGCGCAAACTTGGGAACGAGAAGACGAGATTAGGCAGAAGTATCCGAAGTTATTCCTGTTTTAGTCGATTCCGAGGACGGAATCAATTTAACGGGGGAAGATTGTAACAGCCCGTAATTTATTAAATATAAATTACAGCAGCAGACTTTGGATAATAAAGCAATTTTAATCCAAATATTAGTAATTAACCGAAAATGTGAATCTGTAATAATTAATTATATTAAGTTATAATTAATTATGAAAAGTTGCCCAAAATTAGCTGAAATAAAGTTAATAATCAAAATTCAGCTACTTGACAAATTAAAGACTAAAAGTGACGAAACGGACTAAAATGAATAAAAAATGTGACTAAAAGACAAATATGCAAATCGGATTGTTGGGAATAAAAGTTGGTCAATTCCGGAAAATTCAGTAGAAAATCTGATTTTTCCCTATTTTCCTATAAATAGGGCATTCCCCCCTCATTTCTTAAGTTTGGAAGACTTGAAACTCTGTCTCTCTCTCTCTCTCTAAGACTTCACCTTCTCTCTAGCATTTCTCCTAAACGATCCGTCGGATTCTCGTGATTTATACGCCATCGGTTAGAGATCGTCGAGCTCCACACGAATCTATCATTGCATGTTAGATTTCGTCCGGATTTAAGGTAAAATCGACCCTTTTTCTGACTTTTAGTTCGGCTTTGAGGAGAAAATTCGAGTTTGCTCAAATCCCCTTCATTCAAAGCTGATTTACTCTTGTTTAGGACTTGTTCTTGCTTGGAAATCATCCATAGTCAAAGGATATATCTTGGACGAAGGTTAGTAACCATTTCTCTATCATTTATGTTCATATTTAGTTGTTAAAACCTGGAAAAACGATGAACTAGAAGAACAAACTCGAGAGATCCATGAACAGACTCGAATTCACTAGACTCGAATTGTATGGTTTCGAATCTATGAATTCGAATCTGTCCCCCCCCCCCCTAGACTCGAGATGTGCTTCGACTCTATGTGTATATTTCGAGTTTATGTCCCTTGTTCGAGTCTGTGCATGCCTTAGAATCTATTAGCTTCGAATCTAATTCCTAGAATCGAAAATTGGTTGCTTCGAATCTGTGTGGGCTTTCGAGTCTATGCATAGTTCGAACCTAATCTCTTTTATGTGTGTCTCGAATCTACCCATTAGATTCGAAGGTTCCCCCTCTCGAATCTGCCTATTCCTATATGAATTTGCCATAATCAAATCTGGTTCTTGTTCCAAACCTAAGATTAATTCCTAAATCAGATTAAGTTATTAAACAACCTATTGTAATTAAAAGTATAATATGATTATGATAAAACTCACAAGTTCAAGTTGCATATCTATTTTATGCACAAATGAATTAACAGACTCTGTACGAACCCTTAGAATGTTTATGTCCTATTCACCTTGCTAAGTAATACGATTGGCTTTGTTTCAAGGCCACACATCTGTAATTAGATGGATCGTATTAATCTGATAAGAATAGACTCACCTTGGGACGATAGGAACTACCTCAGACTCGACAGCCAGAATTGACAATAACCTGAATATATAGCTAGGGTTATATAGATTATGTCACACACTTGACATTAATATGCCAGACTTGAAACTGAACTGCAGGAAACCGCCGATTTGATAGAGTAAACTGAACCGCTTAATTCGTTAAGCATTATCTGACTACGGACCACTGTGAGTGACAGATTTCATTAATTACTTGCATATATTTCGATACTTATTGGTGAATGTCATCGACTGTATGGAAACTCCCGATTGTTGTTGCATGTTTCTTTAATACTATATTGTATCATAGAAACGTACTTTTGACATTACTGAAGCTAGACACTTGAATTGCCTTGATTGCATGTTCACTTTTACATTTTATGTAAATACTAATCATGCTTACTGCTTACTTGACTGTTGATATACTTGCCGCTGCATACTGCATTATCCGACAGGACCGAATGTGAGATCTCCATTCACAGGAGGGAATTCTGCAGATTCCTTTCCTATTTGACTTGTTTCCATACATTTCCCGTAGGGCTTCGGCCTTACACAGGGGAATACAACTGGGTTGTCTCCCAACCTTTTTGCCGTCTCTGACGTAGTGACTTGCCGACAGGAGCTGATAGTATGTTATATGTGTGTGGTAACTAATGGAACTCTGTTTACTCACTAAGCATTGTTAGCTTACTCTGTCATGACAACTCTTTTTCAGGAAAAGCTGATAAAGGCAAGACCATAGCAGGTAGTTCGTCCCAGGCTAAGTGAATCTGGAC
>JAANYP010007946.1:0-49270 GCA_020465985.1 Centrapalus pauciflorus | reverse complement strand
ATATGTTTCGGTACTTATTGGTGACTGTTACTGACTTGTATGGAAACATCTGCTGCTCCTTGTTCCTTGATTACTTAATTGTATGTTAGGAACGTATGATAGACATTGCTGAAACTGGACAACTGCTGTTGCATGTTCCTTGAATACTTGCATTGCTCAGGACTGCTCTGAGTGACAGATTGCATTACTTGCATATGTTTCAGTACATATTGGTGATTGTTACTTACTTGTTTGGAAACATCTATTGCTGCTTGTTCTTTAATTACTTGATTGCATGTTAGGAACGTATGATAGACACTGCTGAAACTGGACAACTGCTGCTGCATGTTCCTTGACTACTTGCATTGCTCAGGACCGCTGTGAGTGACAGATTGCATTACTTACTTGCATATGTTCCGGTACTTAATGGTGATTCTTACTGACTTGTATGGAAACATCTGCTGCTGCTTGTTTCTTCATTACTTAATTGTATGTTAGGAACGCATAATAGACACTGCTGAAACTGGACAACTGCTGCAGCATGTTCCTTGACTACTTGCATTGCTCAGGACCGCTATGAGTGACAGATTGCATTACTTACTTGCATATGTTTCGGTACTTATTGGTGATTGTTACTTACTTGTATGGAAACGTCTGCTGCTGCTTGTTACTTGATTACTTAATTATATGTTAGGAACGTATGATAGACACTGCTGAAACTGGACAACTGTTGCTGCATGTCCCTTGATTACTTGCATTGCTCAGGACCGCTGCGACTGACAGATTGCATTACTTACTTGCATATGTTTCGGTACTTATTGGTGATTGTTTCTGACTTGTATGGAAACATCTTCTGCTCCTTGTTCCTTGATTACTTAATTGTATGTTAAGAACGTATGATAGACACTGCTGAATCTGGACAACTGCTGCTGCATGTTCCTTGATTACTGCATTGCTAAGGACCGCTGTGAGTGACAGATTGCATTACTTACTTGCATATGTTTCGGTACTTATTGGTGATTGTTACTGACTTGTATGGAAACATATGCTGCTCCTTGTTCCTTGATTACTTAATTGTATGTTAGGAACGTATGATACACACTGCTGAAACTGGACAACTGCTGCAGCATGTTCCTTGATTACTTGCATTGCTCAGGACCGCTTTGAGTGACATATTGCATTACTTACTTGCATATGTTTCGGTACATACTGGTGATTATTATTGACTTTTAGAGATACATCTGTTGCTGCTTGTTTCTTGATTACTTAAATATACGGTAGGAACGTATGATAGACACTGCTGAAACTGGACAACTGCTGCTGCATGTTCCTTGATTACTTGCATTGCTCAGGACCGCTGTGAGTGACAGATTGCATAACTTACTTGCATATGTTTCGGTACTTATTGGTGACTGTTACTGACTTGTATGGAAACATCTGCTGCTCCTTGTTCCTTGATTACTTAATTGTATGTTAGGAACGTATGATAGACATTGCTGAAACTGGACAACTGCTGTTGCATGTTCCTTGATTACTTGCATTGCTCAGGACTGCTCTGAGTGACAGATTGCATTACTTGCATATGTTTCAGTACATATTGGTGATTGTTACTTACTTGTTTGGAAACATCTTCTGCTGCTTGTTCTTTAATTACTTGATTGCATGTTAGGAACGTATGATAGACACTGCTGAAACTAGACAACTGCTGCAGCATGTTCCTTGACTACTTGCATTGCTCAGGACCGCTGTGAGTGACAGATTGCATTACTTACTTGCATATGTTCCGGTACTTAATGGTGATTCTTACTGACTTGTATGGAAACATCTGCTGCTGCTTGTTTCTTCATTACTTAATTGTATGTTAGGAACGCATAATAGACACTGCTGAAACTGGACAACTGCTGCAGCATGTTCCTTGACTACTTGCATTGCTCAGGACCGCTGTGAGTGACAGATTGCATTACTTACTTGCATATGTTTCGGTACTTATTGGTGATTGTTACTTACTTGTATGGAAACGTCTGCTGCTGCTTGTTACTTGATTACTTAATTATATGTTAGGAACGTATGATAGACACTGCTGAAACTGGACAACTGTTGCTGCATGTCCCTTGATTACTTGCATTGCTCAGGACCGCTGCGAGTGACAGATTGCATTACTTACTTGCATATGTTTCGGTACTTATTGGTGATTGTTTCTGACTTGTTTGGAAACATCTTCTGCTCCTTGTTCCTTGATTACTTAATTGTATGTTAAGGACGTATGATAGACACTGCTGAAACTGGACAACTGCTGCTGCATGTTCCTTGATTACTGCATTGCTAAGGACCGCTGTGAGTGACAGATTGCATTACTTACTTGCATATGTTTCGGTACTTATTGGTGATTGTTACTGACTTGTATGGAAACATATGTTGCTCCTTGTTCCTTGATTACTTAATTTTATGTTAGGAACGTATGATAGACACTGCTGAAACTGGACAACTGCTGCAGCATGTTCCTTGATTACTTGCATTGCTCAGGACCGCTTTGAGTGACAGATTGCATTACTTACTTGCATATGTTTCGGTACATACTGGTGATTATTACTGACTTGTATGGATACATCTGCTGCTGCTTGTTCCTTGATTACTTAATTGTATTTTAGGAACGTATGATAGACATTGCTGAAACTGGACAACTGCTGTTGCATGTTCCTTGATTACTTGCATTGCTCAGGACTGCTCTGAGTGACAGATTGCATTACTTGCATATGTTTCAGTACATATTGGTGATTGTTACTTACTTGTTTGGAAACATCTACTGCTGCTTGTTCTTTAATTACTTGATTGCATGTTAGGAACGTATGATAGACACTGCTGAAACTAGACAACAGCTGCAGCATGTTCCTTGACTACTTGCATTGCTCAGGACCGCTGTGAGTGACAGATTGGATTACTTACTTGTATATGTTCCGGTACTTAATGGTGATTTTTACTTACTTGTATGGAAACATCTGCTGCTGCTTGTTTCTTCATTACTTAATTGTATGTTAGGAACGCATAATAGACACTGCTGAAACTGGACAACTGCTGCAGCATGTTCCTTGACTACTTGCATTGCTCAGGACCGCTGTGAGTGACAGATTGCATTACTTACTTGCATATGTTTCGGTACTTATTGGTGATTGTTACTTACTTGTATGGAAACGTCTGCTGCTGCTTGTTACTTGATTACTTAATTATATGTTAGGAACGTATGATAGACACTGCTGAAACTGGACAACTGTTGCTGCATGTCCCTTGATTACTTGCATTGCTCAGGACCGCTGCGAGTGACAGATTGCATTACTTACTTGCATATGTTTCGGTACTTATTGGTGATTGTTTCTGACTTGTATGGAAACATCTTCTGCTCCTTGTTCCTTGATTACTTAATTGTATGTTAAGAACGTATGATAGACACTGCTGAAACTGGACAACTGCTGCTGCATGTTCCTTGATTACTGCATTGCTAAGGACCGCTGTGAGTGTCAGATTGCATTACTTACTTGCATATGTTTCGGTACTTATTGGTGATTGTTACTGACTTGTATGGAAACATATGCTGCTCCTTGTTCCTTGATTACTTAATTGTATGTTAGGAACGTATGATACACACTGCTGAGACTGGACAACTGCTGCAGCATGTTCCTTGATTACTTGCATTGCTCAGGACCGCTTTGAGTGACAGATTGCATTACTTACTTGCATATGTTTCGGTACATACTGGTGATTATTATTGACTTGTAGAGATACATCTGCTGCTGCTTGTTTCTTGATTACTTAAATATACGGTAGGAACGTATGATAGACACTGCTGAAACTGGACAACTGCTGCTGCATGTTCCTTGATTACTGCATTGCTAAGGACCGCTGTGAGTGACAGATTGCATAACTTACTTGCATATGTTTCGGTACTTATTGGTGACAGTTACTGACTTGTATGGAAATATCTGCTGCTCCTTGTTCCTTAATTACTGAATTGTATGTTAGGAACGTATGATAGACACTGCTGAAACTGGACAACTGCTGCAGCATGTTCCTTGATTACTTGCATTGCTCAGGACCGCTTTGAGTGACAGATTGCATTACTTACTTGCATATGTTTCGGTACATACTGGTGATTATTACTGACTTGTATGGATACATCTGCTGCTGCTTGTTCCTTGATTACTTAATTGTATGTTAGGAACATATGATAGACATTGCTGAAACTGGACAACTGCTGTTGCATGTTCCTTGATTACTTGCATTGCTCAGGACTGCTCTGAGTGACAGATTGCATTACTTGCATATGTTTCAGTACATATTGGTGATTGTTACTTACTTGTTTGGAAACATCTACTGCTGCTTGTTCTTTAATTACTTGATTGCATGTTAGGAACGTATGATAGACACTGCTGAAACTGGACAACAGCTGCAGCATGTTCCTTGACTACTTGCATTGCTCAGGACCGCTGTGAGTGACAGATTGGATTACTTACTTGTATATGTTCCGGTACTTAATGGTGATTTTTACTGACTTGTATGGAAACATCTGCTACTGCTTGTTTCTTCATTACTTAATTGTATGTTAGGAACGCATAATAGACACTGCTGAAACTGGACAACTGCTGCAGCATGTTCCTTGACTACTTGCATTGCTCAGGACCGCTGTGAGTGACAGATTGCATTACTTACTTGCATATGTTTCGGTACTTATTGGTGATTGTTACTTACTTGTATGGAAACGTCTGCTGCTGCTTGTTACTTGATTACTTAATTATATGTTAGGAACGTATGATAGACACTGCTGAAACTGGACAACTGTTGCTGCATGTCCCTTGATTACTTGCATTGCTCAGGACCGCTGCGAGTGACAGATTGCATTACTTACTTGCATATGTTTCGGTACTTATTGGTGATTGTTTCTGACTTGTATGGAAACATCTTCTGCTCCTTGTTCCTTGATTACTTAATTGTATGTTAAGAACGTATGATAGACACTGCTGAAACTGGACAACTGCTGCTGCATGTTCCTTGATTACTGCATTGCTAAGGACCGCTGTGAGTGACAGATTGCATTACTTACTTGCATATGTTTCGGTACTTATTGGTGATTGTTACTGACTTGTATGGAAACATATGCTGCTCCTTGTTCCTTGATTACTTAATTGTATGTTAGGAACGTATGATACACACTGCTGAAACTGGACAACTGCTGCAGCATGTTCCTTGATTACTTGCATTGCTCAGGACCGCTTTGAGTGACAGATTGCATTACTTACTTGCATATGTTTCGGTACATACTGGTGATTATTATTGACTTGTAGAGATACATCCGCTGCTGCTTGTTTCTTGATTACTTAAATATACGGTAGGAACGTATGATAGACACTGCTGAAACTGGACAACTGCTGCTGCATGTTCCTTGATTACTTGCATTGCTCAGGACCGCTGTGAGTGACAGATTGCATAACTTACTTGCATATGTTTCGGTACTTATTGGTGACTGTTACTGACTTGTATGGAAACATCTGCTGCTCCTTGTTCCTTGATTACTTAATTGTATGTTAGGAACGTATGATAGACATTGCTGAAACTGGACAACTGCTGTTGCATGTTCCTTGATTACTTGCATTGCTCAGGACTGCTCTGAGTGACAGATTGCATTACTTGCATATGTTTCAGTACATATTGGTGATTGTTACTTACTTGTTTGGAAACATCTACTGCTGCTTGTTCTTTAATTACTTGATTGCATGTTAGGAACGTATGATAGACACTGCTGAAACTGGACAACTGCTGCAGCATGTTCCTTGACTACTTGCATTGCTCAGGACCGCTGTGAGTGACAGATTGCATTACTTACTTGCATATGTTCCGGTACTTAATGGTGATTCTTACTGACTTGTATGGAAACATCTGCTGCTGCTTGTTTCTTCATTACTTAATTGTATGTTAGGAACGCATAATAGACACTGCTGAAACTGGACAACTGCTGCAGCATGTTCCTTGACTACTTGCATTGCTCAGGACCGCTGTGAGTGACAGATTGCATTACTTACTTGCATATGTTTCGGTACTTATTGGTGATTGTTACTTACTTGTATGGAAACGTCTGCTGCTGCTTGTTACTTGATTACTTAATTATATGTTAGGAACGTATGATAGACACTGCTGAAACTGGACAACTGTTGCTGCATGTCCCTTGATTACTTGCATTGCTCAGGACCGCTGCGAGTGACAGATTGCATTACTTACTTGCATATGTTTCGGTACTTATTGGTGATTGTTTCTGACTTGTATGGAAACATCTTCTGCTCCTTGTTCCTTGATTACTTAATTGTATGTTAAGAACGTATGATAGACACTGCTGAAACTGGACAACTGCTGCTGCATGTTCCTTGATTACTGCATTGCTAAGGACCGCTGTGAGTGACAGATTGCATTACTTACTTGCATATGTTTCGGTACTTATTGGTGATTGTTACTGACTTGTATGGAAACATATGCTGCTCCTTGTTCCTTGATTACTTAATTGTATGTTAGGAACGTATGATACACACTGCTGAAACTGGACAACTGCTGCAGCATGTTCCTTGATTACTTGCATTGCTCAGGACCGCT
The DNA here is from genome assembly GCA_020465985.1 of Centrapalus pauciflorus. Taxonomy (NCBI): domain Eukaryota; kingdom Viridiplantae; phylum Streptophyta; class Magnoliopsida; order Asterales; family Asteraceae; genus Centrapalus; species Centrapalus pauciflorus. The sequence goes on along the minus strand of JAANYP010007946.1, from coordinate 42,661 downwards.
TTGAGTGACAGATTGCATTACTTACTTGCATATGTTTCGGTACATACTGGTGATTATTATTGACTTGTAGAGATACATCTGCTGCTGCTTGTTTCTTGATTACTTAAATATACGGTAGGAACGTATGATAGACACTGCTGAAACTGGACAACTGCTGCTGCATGTTCCTTGATTAATTGCATTGCCCAGGACCGCTGTGAGTGACAGATTGCATAACTTACTTGCATATGTTTCGGTACTTATTGGTGACTGTTACTGACTTGTATGGAAACATCTGCTGCTCCTTGTTCCTTGAATACTTAATTGTATATTAGGAACGTATGATAAACACTGCTGAAACTAGACAACTGCTGCTGCATGTTCCTTGATTACTAGCATTGCTCAGGACCGCTGTGAGTGACAGTTTGCATTACTTACTTGCTTATGTTTCGGTACTTATTGGTGATTGTTTACCGACTTGTATGGAAACATTTGCCTCTGCTTGTTCCTTGATTACTTAATTGTATGTTAGGAACGTATAATAGACACTCCTGAAACTGGAAAACTGCTGCTGCATGTTCCTTGATTACTTGCATTGCTGAGGACCGCTCTGAGTGACAGATTGCATTACTTGCATATGTTTCGGTACTTATTGGTGATTGTTACTTACTTATATGGAAACATCTGTTGCTGCTTGTTCCTTGATTACTTAATTATATGTTAGGATCGTATGATAGACACTGCTGATACTGGACAACTGCTGCTGCATGTTCCTTGATTACTTGCATTGCTCAGGACTGCTGCGAGTGACAGATTGCATTACTTACTTGCATATGTTTCGGTACTTATTGGTGATTGTTTCTAACTTGTATGGAAACATCTGCTGCTCCTTGTTCCTTGATTACTTAATTGTATGTTAAGAACGTATGATAGACACTTCTGAAACTGGACAACTGCTGCTGCATGTTCCTTGAATACTGCATTGCTTAGGATCGCTGTGAGTGACAGATTGCATTACTTACTTGCATATGTTTCGGTACTTGTTGGTGATTGTTTCTGACTTGTATGGAAACATATGATGCTCCTTGTTCCTTGATTACTTAATTGTATGTTAGGAACGTATGATAGACACTGCTGAAACTGGACAACTGCTGCAGCATGTTCCTTGACTACTTGCATTGCTTAGAACCGCTGTGAGTGACAGATTGCATTACTTACTTGCATATGTTTCGGTACTTTCTGGTGATTATTACAGACTTATATGGAAACATCTGCTGCTGCTTGTTTCTTGATTACTTAAATATATGTTAGGAACGTCTGATAGACACTTTTGAAACTTGGCAACTGCTGCTGCGTGTTCATTGATTACTTGCATTGCTCAGGACCGCTGCGAGTGACAGATTGCATTACTTACTTGCATATGTTTCGGTACTTATTGGTGATTGTTTCTGACTTGTATGGAAACATCTGCTGCTCCTTGTTCCTTGATTACTTAATTGTATGTTAAGAACGTATGATAGACACTTCTGAAACTGGACAACTGCTGCTGCATGTTCCTTGATTACTGCATTGCTTAGGATCGCTGTGAGTGACAGATTGCATTACTTACTTGCATATGTTTCGGTACATATGTTCCTTGGCATTGATTATTATTGACTTGTGAGAGATACATCTGCTGCTGCTTGTTTCTTGATTACTTAAATATACGGTAGGAACGTATGATAGACACTGCTGAAACTGGACAACTGCTGCTGCATGTTCCTTGATTACTTGCATTGCTCAGGACTGCTGTGAGTGACAGATTGCATTAACTTACTTGCATATGTTTCGGTACTTATTGGTGACTGTTACTGACTTGTATGGAAACATCTGCTGCTCCTTGTTCCTTGATTACTTAATTGTATGTTAGGAACGTATGATAGACATTGCTGAAACTGGACAACTGCTGTTGCATGTTCCTTGATTACTTGCATTGCTCAGGACTGCTCTGAGTGACAGATTGCATTACTTGCATATGTTTCAGTACATATTGGTGATTGTTACTTACTTGTTTGGAAACATCTACTGCTGCTTGTTCTTTAGTTACTTGATTGCATGTTAGGAACGTATGATAGACACTGCTGAAACTGGACAACTGCTGCAGCATGTTCCTTGACTACTTGCATTGCTCAGGACCGCTGTGAGTGACAGATTGCATTACTTACTTGCATATGTTCCGGTACTTAATGGTGATTCTTACTGACTTGTATGGAAACATCTGCTGCTGCTTGTTTCTTCATTACTTAATTGTATGTTAGGAACACATAATAGACTATGCTGAAACCGGACAACTGCTGCAGCATGTTCCTTGACTACTTGCATTGCTCAGGACCGCTGTGAGTGACAGATTGCATTACTTACTTGCATATGTTTCGGTACTTATTGGTGATTGTTACTGACTTGTATGGAAACATCTGCTGCTGCTTGTTCCTTGATTACTTAATTGTATGGAAACACTCTGCTGGACACTGTGCTGCATGTTCCTTGATTACTGCATTGCAGGATTGTGAGTGACAGATTGCATTACTTGCATATGACATACTGGTGATGACTTGCATCTGCTGATGTAGGAACGTATGATAGACCTGCTGATTGCATGTTCCTTGATTACTTGCATTGCTCAGGACCGCTGTGAGTGACAGATTGCATAACTTACTTGCATATGTTTCGGTACTTATTGGTGACTGTTACTGACTTGTATGGAAACATCTGCTGCTCCTTGTTCCTTGATTACTTAATTGTATGTTAGGAACGTATGATAGACATTGCTGAAACTGGACAACTGCTGTTGCATGTTCCTTGATTACTTGCATTGCTCAGGACTGCTCTGAGTGACAGATTGCATTACTTGCATATGTTTCAGTACATATTGGTGATTGTTACTTACTTGTTTGGAAACATCTACTGCTGCTTGTTCTTTAATTACTTGATTGCATGTTAGGAACGTATGATAGACACTGCTGAAACTGGACAACTGCTGCAGCATGTTCCTTGACTACTTGCATTGCTCAGGACCGCTGTGAGTGACAGATTGCATTACTTACTTGCATATGTTCCGGTACTTAATGGTGATTCTTACTGACTTGTATGGAAACATCTGCTGCTGCTTGTTTCTTCATTACTTAATTGTATGTTAGGAACGCATAATAGACACTGCTGAAACTGGACAACTGCTGCAGCATGTTCCTTGACTACTTGCATTGCTCAGGACCGCTGTGAGTGACAGATTGCATTACTTACTTGCATATGTTTCGGTACTTATTGGTGATTGTTACTTACTTGTATGGAAACGTCTGCTGCTGCTTGTTACTTGATTACTTAATTATATGTTTGGAACGTATGATAGACACTGCTGAAACTGGACAACTATTGCTGGATGTCCCTTGATTACTTGCATTGCTCAGGACCGCTGCGAGTGACAGATTGCATTACTTACTTGCATATGTTTCGGTACTTATTGGTGATTGTTTCTGACTTATGGAAACATCTTCTGCTCCTTGTTCCTTGATTACTTAATTGTATGTTAAGAACGTATGATAGACACTGCTGAATCGGCTATGTTCCTTGATTACTGCATTGCTAAGGACCGCTGTGAGTGACAGATTGCATTACTTACTTGCATATGTTTCGGTACTTATTGGTGATTGTTACTGACTTGTATGGAAACATATGCTGCTCCTTGTTCCTTGATTACTTAATTGTATGTTAGGAACGTATGATTGCTGAAACTTAAATTACTACGGTTTGAGTGACACGCATATGACATAGACACTGTTGCTGCTTGTTTCTTGATTACTTAAATATACGGTAGGAACGTATGATAGACACTGCTGAAACTGGACAACTGCTGCTGCATGTTCCTTGATTACTTGCATTGCTCAGGACCGCTGTGAGTGACAGATTGCATTACTTACTTGCATATGTTTCGGTACTTATTGGTGATTGTTTCTGACTTGTATGGAAACATCTGCTGCTCCTTGTTCCTTGATTACTTAATTGTATGTTAAGAACGTATGATAGACACTTCTGAAACTGGACAACTGCTGCTGCATGTTCCTTGATTACTGCATTGCTTAGGATCGCTGTGAGTGACAGATTGCATTACTTACTTGCATATGTTTCGGTACATACTGGTGATTATTATTGACTTGTAGAGATACATCTGCTGCTGCTTGTTTCTTGATTACTTAAATATACGGTAGGAACGTATGATAGACACTGCTGAAACTGGACAACTGCTGCTGCATGTTCCTTGATTACTTGCATTGCTCAGGACCGCTGTGAGTGACAGATTGCATAACTTACTTGCATATGTTTCGGTACTTATTGGTGACTGTTACTGACTTGTATGGAAACATCTGCTGCTCCTTGTTCCTTGATTACTTAATTGTATGTTAGGAACGTATGATAGACATTGCTGAAACTGGACAACTGCTGTTGCATGTTCCTTGATTACTTGCATTGCTCAGGACTGCTCTGAGTGACAGATTGCATTACTTGCATATGTTTCAGTACATATTGGTGATTGTTACTTACTTGTTTGGAAACATCTATTGCTGCTTGTTCTTTAATTACTTGATTGCATGTTAGGAACGTATGATAGACACTGCTGAAACTGGACAACTGCTGCTGCATGTTCCTTGACTACTTGCATTGCTCAGGACCGCTGTGAGTGACAGATTGCATTACTTACTTGCATATGTTCCGGTACTTAATGGTGATTCTTACTGACTTGTATGGAAACATCTGCTGCTGCTTGTTTCTTCATTACTTAATTGTATGTTAGGAACGCATAATAGACACTGCTGAAACTGGACAACTGCTGCAGCATGTTCCTTGACTACTTGCATTGCTCAGGACCGCTGTGAGTGACAGATTGCATTACTTACTTGCATATGTTTCGGTACTTATTGGTGATTGTTACTTACTTGTATGGAAACGTCTGCTGCTGCTTGTTACTTGATTACTTAATTATATGTTAGGAACGTATGATAGACACTGCTGAAACTGGACAACTGCTGCTGCATGTTCCTTGATTACTTGCATTGCTCAGGACCGCTGTGAGTGACAGATTGCATAACTTACTTGCATATGTTTCGGTACTTATTGGTGACTGTTACTGACTTGTATGGAAACATCTGCTGCTCCTTGTTCCTTGATTACTTAATTGTATGTTAGGAACGTATGATAGACATTGCTGAAACTGGACAACTGCTGTTGCATGTTCCTTGATTACTTGCATTGCTCAGGACTGCTCTGAGTGACAGATTGCATTACTTGCATATGTTTCAGTACATATTGGTGATTGTTACTTACTTGTTTGGAAACATCTACTGCTGCTTGTTCTTTAATTACTTGATTGCATGTTAGGAACGTATGATAGACACTGCTGAAACTAGACAACTGCTGCAGCATGTTCCTTGACTACTTGCATTGCTCAGGACCGCTGTGAGTGACAGATTGCATTACTTACTTGCATATGTTCCGGTACTTAATGGTGATTCTTACTGACTTGTATGGAAACATCTGCTGCTGCTTGTTTCTTCATTACTTAATTGTATGTTAGGAACGCATAATAGACACTGCTGAAACTGGACAACTGCTGCAGCATGTTCCTTGACTACTTGCATTGCTCAGGACCGCTGTGAGTGACAGATTGCATTACTTACTTGCATATGTTTCGGTACTTATTGGTGATTGTTACTTACTTGTATGGAAACGTCTGCTGCTGCTTGTTACTTGATTACTTAATTATATGTTTGGAACGTATGATAGACACTGCTGAAACTGGACAACTATTGCTGGATGTCCCTTGATTACTTGCATTGCTCAGGACCGCTGCGAGTGACAGATTGCATTACTTACTTGCATATGTTTCGGTACTTATTGGTGATTGTTTCTGACTTGTATGGAAACATCTTCTGCTCCTTGTTCCTTGATTACTTAATTGTATGTTAAGAACGTATGATAGACACTGCTGAATCTGGACAACTGCTGCTGCATGTTCCTTGATTACTGCATTGCTAAGGACCGCTGTGAGTGACAGATTGCATTACTTACTTGCATATGTTTCGGTACTTATTGGTGATTGTTACTGACTTGTATGGAAACATATGCTGCTCCTTGTTCCTTGATTACTTAATTGTATGTTAGGAACGTATGATACACACTGCTGAAACTGGACAACTGCTGCAGCATGTTCCTTGATTACTTGCATTGCTCAGGACCGCTTTGAGTGACATATTGCATAACTTACTTGCATATGTTTCGGTACTTATTGGTGACTGTTACTGACTTGTATGGAAACATCTTCTGCTCCTTCTTCCTTGATTACTTAATTGTATGTTAAGAACGTATGATAGACACTGCTGAAACTGGACAACTGTTGATGCATGTACCTTGATTACTTGCATTGCTCAGGACCGCTGTGAGTGACAGATTGCATTACTTACTTGCTTATGTTTTGGTACTTATTGTTGATCATTACTGACTTGTATGGATACATCTGCTGCTGCTTGTTTCTTGAATACTTAATTATATGGTAGGAACGTATGATAGACACTGCTGAAACTGGACAACTGCTGCTGCATGTTCCTTGATTACTTGAATTGCTCAGAACCGCTGTGAGTGACAGATTGCATAACTTACTTGCATATGTTTCGGTACTTATTGGTGACTGTTACTGACTTGTATGGAAACATCTGCTGCTCCTTGTTCCTTAATTACTTAATTGTATGTTAAGAACGTATGATAGACACTGCTGACACTGGACAACTGCTGATGCATGTTTCTTGATTACTTGCATTGCTCAGGACCGCTGTGAGTGACAGATTGCATTACTTACTTGCTTATGTTTTGGTACTTATTGGTGATCATTACTGACTTGTATGGATACATCTGCTGCTGCTTGTTTCTTGATTACTTAATTATATGGTAGGAACGTATGATAGACACTGCTGAAACTGGACAACTGCTGCTGCATGTTCCTTGATTACTTGCATTGCTCAGAACCGCTGTGAGTGACAGATTGCATAACTTACTTGCATATGTTTCGGTACTTATTGGTGACTGTTACTGACTTGTATGGAAACATCTGCTGCTCCTTGTTCCTTGAATACTTAATTGTATGTTAGGACCGTATGATAATCACTGCTGAAACTGGACAACTGCTGCTGCATGTTCCTTGATTACTTGCATTGCTCAGGACCGCTGTGAGTGACAGTTTGCATTACTTACTTGCATATGTTTCGGTACTTATTGGTGATTGTATGGAAACATTTGCCTCTGCTTGTCCCTTGATTACTTAATTGTATGTTAGGAACGTATAATAGACACTGCTGAAACTGGACAACTGCTGCTGCATGTTCCTTGATTACTTGCATTGCTGAGGACCGCTCTGAGTGACAGATTGCATTACTTGCATATGTTTCGGTACTTATTGGTGATTGTTACTTACTTATATGGAAACATCTGCTGCTGCTTGTTCCTTGATTACTTAGTTATATGTTAGGATCGTATGATAGACACCGCTGAAACTGGACAACTGCTGCTGCATGTTCCTTGATTACTTGCATTGCTCAGGACTGCAGCGAGTGACAGATTGCATAACTTACTTGCATATGTTTCGGTACTTATTGGTGATTGTTTCTTACTTGTATGGAAGCATCTGCTGCTCCTTGTTTCTTGATTACTTAATTGTATGTTAAGAACGTATGATAGACACTTCTGAAGCTGGACAACTGCTGCTGCATGTTCCTTGATTACTGCATTGCTCAGGATCGCTGTGAGTGACAGATTGCATTACTTACTTGCATATGTTTCGGTACTTATTGGTGATTGTTACTGACTTGTATGGAAACATCTGCTGCTCCTTGTTCCTTGATTACTTAACTGTATGTTAAGAACGTATGATAGACACTTCTGAAGCTGGACAACTGCTGCTGCATGTTCCTTGATTACTGCATTGCTCAGGATCGCTGTGAGTGACAGATTGCATTACTTACTTGCATATGTTTCGGTACTTATTGGTGATTGTTACTGACTTGTATGGAAACATCTGCTGCTCCTTGTTCCTTGATTACTTAATTGTATGTTAAGAACGTATGATAGACACTGCTGAAACTGGACAACTGCCGATGCATGTTCCTTGATTACTTGCATTGCTCAGGACCGCTGTGAGTGACAGATTGCATTACTTACTTGCTTATGTTTTGGTACTTATTGGTGATCATTACTGACTTGAATGGATACATCTGCTGCTGCTTGTTTCTTGATTACTTAATTATATGGTAGGAACGTATGATAGACACGGCTGAAACTGGACAACTGCTGCTGCATGTTCCTTGATTACTTGCATTGCTCAGAACCGCTGTGAGTGACAGATTGCATAACTTACTTGCATATGTTTCGGTACTTATTGGTGACTGTTACTGACTTGTATGGAAACATCTGCTGCTCCTTGTTCCTTGAATACTTAATTGTATGTTAGGAACATAGGATAATCACTGCTGAAACTGGACAACTGCTGCTGCATGTTCCTCGATTACTTGCATTGCTCAGGTTCGCTGTGAGTGACAGTTTGCATTACTTACATGCATATGTTTTGGTACTTATTGGTGATTGTTTACCGACTTGTATGGAAACATTTGCCTCTGCTTGTTCCTTGATTACTTAATTGTATGTTAGGAACGTATAATAGACACTGCTGAAACTGGACAACTGCTGCTGGATGTTCCTTGATTACTTGCATTGCTGAGGACCGCTCTGAGTGACAGATTGCATTACTTGCATATGTTTCGGTACTTATTGGTGATTGTTACTTACTTATATGGAAACATCTGCTGCTGCTTGTTCCTTGATTACTTAATTATATGTTAGGATCGTATGATAGACACTGCTGAAACTGGACAACTGCTGCTGCATGTTCCTTGATTACCTGCATTGCTCAGGACCGCAGCGAGTGACAGATTGCATTACTTACTTGCATATGTTTCGGTACTTATTGGTGATTGTTTCTGACTTGTATGGAAGCATCTGCTGCTCCTTGTTCCTTGATTACTTAATTGTATGTTAAGAACGTATGATAGACACTTTTGAAACTGGACAACTGCTGCTGCATGTTCCTTGATTAATGCATTGCTCAGGATCGCTGTGAGTGACAGATTGCATTACTTACTTGCATATGTTTCGGTACTTGTTGGTGATTGTTACTGACTTGTATGGAAACATATGCTGCTCCTTGTTCCTTGATAACTTAATTGTAAGTTAGGAACGTATGATAGACACTGCTGAAACTGGACAACTGCTGCAGCATGTTCCTTGATTACTTGCATTCCTTAGGACCGCTGTGAGTGACAGATTGCATTACTTACTTGCATATGTTTCGGTACTTACTGGTGATTATTACTGACTTATATGGAAACATCTGCTGCTGCTTGTTTCTTGATTACTTAATTATACGGTAGGAACGTATGATAGACACTGCTGAAACTGGACAACTGCTGCTGCATGTTCCTTGATTATTTGCATTGCTCAGGACCGCTGTGAGTGACAGATTGCATAACTTACTTGCATATGTTTCGGTACTTATTGGTGACTGTTACTGACTTGTATGGAAACATCTGCTGCTCCTTGTTCCATGAATACTTAATTGTATGTTAGGAACGTATGATAAACACTGCTGAAACTGGACAACTGCTGCTGCATGTTCCTTGATTACTTGCATTGCTCAGGACCGCTGTGAGTGACAGTTTGCATTACTTACTTGCATATGTTTCGGTACTTATTGGTGATTGTTACCGACTTGTATGGAAACATTTGCCTCTGCTTGTTCCTTGATTACTTAATTGTATGTTAGGAACGTACAATAGACACTGCTGAAACTGGACAACTACTGCTGCATGTTCCTTGATTACTTGCATTGCTGAGGACCGCTCTGAGTGACAGATTGCATTACTTGCATATGTTTCGGTACTTATTAGTGATTGTTACTTACTTATATGGAAACATCTGCTGCTGCTTGTTCCTTGATTACTTAATTATATGTTAGGATCGTATGATAGACACTGCTGAAACTGAATAACTGCTGCTGCATGTTCCTTGATTACTTGCATTGCTCAGGACCGCTGCGAGTGACAGATTGCATTACTTACTTGCATATGTTTCGGTACTTATTGGTGATTGTTTCTGACTTGTATGGAAACATCTCCTGCTCCTTGTTCCTTGATTACTTAATTGTATGTTAAGAACGTATGATAGACACTTCTGAAACTGGACAACTGCTGCTGCATGTTCCTTGATTACTGCATTGCTCAGGATCGCTGTGAGTGACAGATTGCATTACTTACTTGCATATGTTTCTGTACTTGTTGGTGATTGTTACTGACTTGTTTGGAAACATATGCTGCTCCTTGTTCCTTGATTACTTAATTGTATGTTAGGAACGTATGATAGACACTAGTGAAACTGGACAACTGCTGCAGCATGTTCCTTGATTACTTGCATTGCTTAGAACCGCTGTGAGTGACAGATTGCATTACTTACTTGCATATGTTTCGGTACTTACTGGTGATTATTACTGACTTATATGGAAACATCTGCTGCTTCTTGTTTCTTGATTACTTAAATATATGTTAGGAACGTCTGATAGACACTACTGAAACTTGGCAACTGCTGCTGCATGTTCCTTGATTACTTGCATTGCTCACGATCGTTGTGAGTGACAGATTGCATTACTTACTTGCATATGTTTTGGTACTTATTGGTGATTGTTACTGACTTGTATGGAAACATCTGCTGCTCCTTGTTCCTTGATTACTTAATTGTATGTTAAGAACGTATGATAGACACTGCTGAAACTGGACAACTGCTGTTGCATGTTCCTTGATTACTTGCATTGCTCAGGACCGCTGTGAGTGACAGATTGCATTACTTACTTGCTTATGTTTTGGTACTTATTGGTGATCATTACTGCCTTGTATGGATACATCTGCTGCTGCTTATTTCTTGATTACTTAATTATATGGTAGGAACGTATGATAGACACTGCTGAAACTGGACAACTGCTGCTGCATGTTCCTTGGTTACTTGCATTGCTCAGGACCGCTGTGAGTGACAGTTTGCATTACTTACTTGCATATGTTTCGGTACTTATTGGTGATTGTTACCGACTTGTATGGAAACATTTGCCTCTGCTTGTTCCTTGATTACTTAATTGTATGTTAGGAACGTATAATAGACACTGCTGAAACTGGACAACTACAGCTGCATGTTCCTTGATTACTTGCATTGCTGAGGACCGCTCTGAGTGACAGATTGCATTACTTGCATATGTTTCGGTACTTATTAGTGATTGTTACTTACTTATATGGAAACATCTGCTGCTGCTTGTTCCTTGATTACTTAATTATATGTTAGGATCGTATGATAGACACTGCTGAAACTGGATAACTGCTGCTGCATGTTCCTTGATTACTTGCATTGCTCAGGACCGCTGCGAGTGACAGATTGCATTACTTACTTGCATATGTTTCGGTACTTATTGGTGATTGTTTCTGACTTGTATGGAAACATCTCCTGCTCCTTGTTCCTTGATTACTTAATTGTATGTTAAGAACGTATGATAGACACTTCTGAAACTGGACAACTGCTGCTGCATGTTCCTTGATTACTGCATTGCTCAGGATCGCTGTGAGTGACAGATTGCATTACTTACTTGCATATGTTTCGGTACTTGTTGGTGATTGTTACTGACTTGTTTGGAAACATATGCTGCTCCTTGTTCCTTGATTACTTAATTGTATGTTAGGAACGTATGATAGACACTAGTGAAACTGGACAACTGCTGCAGCATGTTCCTTGATTACTTGCATTGCTTAGAACCGCTGTGAGTGACAGATTGCATTACTTACTTGCATATGTTTCGGTACTTACTGGTGATTATTACTGACTTATATGGAAACATCTGCTGCTTCTTGTTTCTTGATTACTTAAATATATGTTAGGAACGTCTGATAGACACTACTGAAACTTGGCAACTGCTGCTGCATGTTCCTTGATTACTTGCATTGCTCACGATCGTTGTGAGTGACAGATTGCATTACTTACTTGCATATGTTTTGGTACTTATTGGTGATTGTTACTGACTTGTATGGAAACATCTGCTGCTCCTTGTTCCTTGATTACTTAATTGTATGTTAAGAACGTATGATAGACACTGCTGAAACTGGACAACTGCTGATGCATGTTCCTTGATTACTTGCATTGCTCAGGACCGCTGTGAGTGACAGATTGCATTACTTACTTGCTTATGTTTTGGTACTTATTGGTGATCATTACTGCCTTGTATGGATACATCTGCTGCTGCTTATTTCTTGATTACTTAATTATATGGTAGGAACGTATGATAGACACTGCTAAAACTGGACAACTGCTGCTGCATGTTCCTTGGTTACTTGCATTGCTCAGAACCGCTGTGAGTGACAGATTGCATAACTTACTTGCATATGTTTCGGACTTTATTGGTGACTGTTACTGACTTGTATGGAAACATCTGCTGCTCCTTGTTCCTTGAATACTTAATTGTATGTTAGGAACGTATGATAATCACTGCTGAAACTGGACAACTGCTGCTGCATGTTCCTTGATTACTTGCATTGCTCAGGACCGCTGTGAGTGACAGTTTGCATTACTTACTTGCATATGTTTAGGTACTTATTGGTGATTGTTTACCGACTTGTATGGAAACATTTGCCTCTGCTTGTTCCTTGATTACTTAATTGTATGTTAGGAACGTATAATAGACACTGCTGAAACTGGACAACTGCTGCTGCATGTTCCTTGATTACTTGCATTGCTGAGGACCGCTCTGAGTGACAGATTGCATTACTTGCATACGTTTCGGTACTTATTGGTGATTGTTACTTACTTATATGGAAACATCTGCTGCTGCTTGTTCCTTGATTACTTAATTATATGTTAGGATCGTATGATAGACACTGCTGAAACTGGACAACTGCTGCTGCATGTTCCTTGATTACTTGCATTGCTCAGGACCGCAGCGAGTGACAGATTGCATTACTTACTTGCATATGTTTCGGTACTTATTGGTGATTGTTTCTGACTTGTATGGAAGCATCTGCTGCTCCTTGTTTCTTGATTACTTAATTGTATGTTAAGAACGTATGATAGACACTTCTGAAGCTGGACAGCTGCTGCTGCATGTTCCTTGATTACTGCATTGCTCAGGATCGCTGTGAGTGACAGATTGCATTACTTACTTGCATATGTTTCGGTACTTATTGGTGATTGTTACTGACTTGTATGGAAACATCTGCTGCTCCTTGTTCCTTGATTACTTAATTGTATGTTAAGAACGTATGATAGACACTGCTGAAACTGGACAACTGCCGATGCATGTTCCTTGATTACTTGCATTGCTCAGGACCGCTGTGAGTGACAAATTGCATTACTTACTTGCTTATGTTTTGGTACTTATTGGTGATCATTACTGACTTGTATGGATACATCTGCTGCTGCTTGTTTCTTGATTACTTAATTATATGGTAGGAACGTATGATAGACAACGCTGAAACTGGACAACTGCTGCTGCATGTTCCTTGATTACTTGCATTGCTCAGAACCGCTATGAGTGACAGATTGCACAACTTACTTGCATATGTTTCGGTACTTATTGGTGACTGTTACTGACTTGTATGGAAACATCTGCTGCTCCTTGTTCCTTGAATACTTAATTGTATGTTAGGAACATATGATAATCACTGCTGAAACTGGACAACTGCTGCTGCATGTTCCTAGATTACTTGCATTGCTCAGGTTCGCTGTGAGTGACAGTTTGCATTACTTACTTGCATATGTTTTGGTACTTATTGGTGATTGTTTACCGACTTGTATGGAAACATTTGCCTCTGCTTGTTCCTTGATTACTTAATTGTATGTTAGGAACGTATAATAGACACTGCTGAAACTGGACAACTGCTGCTGGATGTTCCTTGATTACTTGCATTGCTGAGGACCGCTCTGAGTGACAGATTGCATTACTTGCATATGTTTCGGTACTTATTGGTGATTGTTACTTACTTATATGGAAACATCTGCTGCTGCTTGTTCCTTGATTACTTAATTATATGTTAGGATCGTATGATAGACACTGCTGAAACTGGACAACTGCTGCTGCATGTTCCTTGATTACCTGCATTGCTCAGGACCGCAGCGAGTGACAGATTGCATTACTTACTTGCATATGTTTCGGTACTTATTGGTGATTGTTTCTGACTTGTATGGAAGCATCTGCTGCTCCTTGTTCCTTGATTACTTAATTGTATGTTAAGAACGTATGATAGACACTTTTGAAACTGGACAACTGCTGCTGCATGTTCCTTGTTTACTGCATTGCTCAGGATCGCTGTGAGTGACAGATTGCATTACTTACTTGCATATGTTTCGGTACTTGTTGGTGATTGTTACTGACTTGTATGGAAACATATGCTGCTCCTTGTTCCTTGATAACTTAATTGTAAGTTAGGAACGTATGATAGACACTGCTGAAACTGGACAACTGCTGCAGCATGTTCCTTGATTACTTGCATTCCTTAGGACCGCTGTGAGTGACAGATTGCATTACTTACTTGCATATGTTTCGGTACTTACTGGTGATTATTACTGACTTATATGGAAACATCTGCTGCTGCTTGTTTCTTGATTACTTAATTATACGGTAGGAACGTATGATAGACACTGCTGAAACTGGACAACTGCTGCTGCATGTTCCTTGATTATTTGCATTGCTCAGGACCGCTGTGAGTGACAGATTGCATAACTTACTTGCATATGTTTCGGTACTTATTGGTGACTGTTACTGACTAGTATGGAAACATCTGCTGCTCCTTGTTCCATGAATACTTAATTGTATGTTAGGAACGTATGATAAACACTGCTGAAACTGGACAACTGCTGCTGCATGTTCCTTGATTACTTGCATTGCTCAGGACCGCTGTGAGTGACAGTTTGCATTACTTACTTGCATATGTTTCGGTACTTATTGGTGATTGTTACCGACTTGTATGGAAACATTTGCCTCTGCTTGTTCCTTGATTACTTAATTGTATGTTAGGAACGTATAATAGACACTGCTGAAACTGGACAACTACTGCTGCATGTTCCTTGATTACTTGCATTGCTGAGGACCGCTCTGAGTGACAGATTGCATTACTTGCATATGTTTCGGTACTTATTAGTGATTGTTACTTACTTATATGGAAACATCTGCTGCTGCTTGTTCCTTGATTACTTAATTATATGTTAGGATCGTATGATAGACACTGCTGAAACTGGATAACTGCTGCTGCATGTTCCTTGATTACTTGCATTGCTCAGGACCGCTGCGAGTGACAGATTGCATTACTTACTTGCATATGTTTCGGTACTTATTGGTGATTGTTTCTGACTTGTATGGAAACATCTCCTGCTCCTTGTTCCTTGATTACTTAATTGTATGTTAAGAACGTATGATAGACACTTCTGAAACTGGACAACTGCTGCTGCATGTTCCTTGATTACTGCATTGCTCAGGATCGCTGTGAGTGACAGATTGCATTACTTACTTGCATATGTTTCGGTACTTGTTGGTGATTGTTACTGACTTGTTTGGAAACATATGCTGCTCCTTGTTCCTTGATTACTTAATTGTATGTTAGGAACGTATGATAGACACTAGTGAAACTGGACAACTGCTGCAGCATGTTCCTTGATTACTTGCATTGCTTAGAACCGCTGTGAGTGACAGATTGCATTACTTACTTGCATATGTTTCGGTACTTACTGGTGATTATTACTGACTTATATGGAAACATCTGCTGCTTCTTGTTTCTTGATTACTTAAATATATGTTAGGAACGTCTGATAGACACTACTGAAACTTGGCAACTGCTGCTGCATGTTCCTTGATTACTTGCATTGCTCACGATCGTTGTGAGTGACAGATTGCATTACTTACTTGCATATGTTTTGGTACTTATTGGTGATTGTTACTGACTTGTATGGAAACATCTGCTGCTCCTTGTTCCTTGATTACTTAATTGTATGTTAAGAACGTATGATAGACACTGCTGAAACTGGACAACTGCTGATGCATGTTCCTTGATTACTTGCATTGCTCAGGACCGCTGTGAGTGACAGATTGCATTACTTACTTGCTTATGTTTTGGTACTTATTGGTGATCATTACTGCCTTGTATGGATACATCTGCTGCTGCTTGTTTCTTGATTACTTAAATATATGGTAGGAACGTATGATAGACACTGCTGAAACTGGACAACTGCTGCTGCATGTTCCTTGATTACTTGCATTGCTCAGAACCGCTGTGAGTGATAGATTGCATAACTTACTTGCATATGTTTCGGACTTTATTGGTGACTGTTACTGACTTGTATGGAAACATCTGCTGCTCCTTGTTCCTTGAATACTTAATTGTATGTTAGGAACGTATGATAATCACTGCTGAAACTGGACAACTGCTGCTGCATGTTCCTTGATTACTTGCATTGCTCAGGACCGCTGTGAGTGACAGTTTGCATTACTTACTTGCATATGTTTCGGTACTTATTGGTGATTGTTTACCGACTTGTATGGAAACATTTGCCTCTGCTTGTTCCTTGATTACTTAATTGTATGTTAGGAACTTATAATAGACACTGCTGAAACTGGACAACTGCTGCTGCATGTTCCTTGATTACTTGCATTGCTGAGGACCGCTCTGAGTGACAGATTGCATTACTTGCATACGTTTCGGTACTTATTGGTGATTGTTACTTACTTATATGGAAACATCTGCTGCTGCTTGTTCCTTGATTACTTAATTATATGTTAGGATCGTATGATAGACACTGCTGAAACTGGACAACTGCTGCTGCATGTTCCTTGATTACTTGCATTGCTCAGGACCGCAGCAAGTGACAGATTGCATTACTTACTTGCATATGTTTCGGTACTTATTGGTGATTGTTTCTGACTTGTATGGAAGCATCTGCTGCTCCTTGTTTCTTGATTACTTAATTGTATGTTAAGAACGTATGATAGACACTTCTGAAGCTGGACAACTGCTGCTGCATGTTCCTTGATTACTGCATTGCTCAGGATCGCTGTGAGTGACAGATTGCATTACTTACTTGCATATGTTTCGGTACTTATTGGTGATTGTTACTGACTTGTATGGAAACATCTGCTGCTCCTTGTTCCTTGATTACTTAATTGTATGTTAAGAACGTATGATAGACACTGCTGAAACTGGACAACTGCTGATGCATGTTCCTTGATTACTTGCATTGCTCAGGACCGCTGTGAGTGACAGATTGCATTACTTACTTGCTTATGTTTTGGTACTTATTGGTGATCATTACTGACTTGAATGGATACATCTGCTGCTGCTTGTTTCTTGATTACTTAATTATATGGTAGGAACGTATGATAGACACGGCTGAAACTGGACAACTGCTGCTGCATGTTCCTTGATTACTTGCATTGCTCAGAACCGCTGTGAGTGACAGATTGCATAACTTACTTGCATATGTTTCGGTACTTATTGGTGACTGTTACTGACTTGTATGGAAACATCTGCTGCTCCTTGTTCCTTGAATACTTAATTGTATGTTAGGAACATATGATAATCACTGCTGAAACTGGACAACTGCTGCTGCATGTTCCTTGATTACTTGCATTGCTCAGGACCGCTGTGAGTGACAGTTTGCATTACTTACTTGCATATGTTTCGGTACTTATTGGTGATTGTTTACCGACTTGTATGGAAACATTTGCCTCTGCTTGTTCCTTGATTACTTAATTGTATGTTAGGAACGTATAATAGACACTGCTGAAACTGGACAACTGCTGCTGGATGTTCCTTATTACTTGCATTGCTGAGGACCGCTCTGAGTGACAGATTGCATTACTTGCATATGTTTCGGTACTTATTGGTGATTGTTACTTACTTATATGGAAACATCTGCTGCTGCTTGTTCCTTGATTACTTAATTATATGTTAGGATCGTATGATAGACACTGCTGAAACTGGACAACTGCTGCTGCATGTTCCTTGATTACCTGCATTGCTCAGGACCGCAGCGAGTGACAGATTGCATTAGTTACTTGCATATGTTTCGGTACTTATTGGTGATTGTTTCTGACTTGTATGGAAGCATCTGCTGCTCCTTGTTCCTTGATTACTTAATTGTATGTTAAGAACGTATGATAGACACTTTTGAAACTGGACAACTGCTGCTGCATGTTCCTTGATTACTGCATTGCTCAGGATCGCTGTGAGTGACAGATTGCATTACATACTTGCATATGTTTCGGTACTTGTTGGTGATTGTTACTGACTTGTATGGAAACATATGCTGCTCCTTGTTCCTTGATTACTTAATTGTAAGTTAGGAACGTATGATAGACACTGCTGAAACTGGACAACTGCTGCAGCATGTTCCTTGATTACTTGCATTCCTTAGGACCGCTGTGAGTGACAGATTGCATTACTTACTTGCATATGTTTCGGTACTTACTGGTGATTATTACTGACTTATATGGAAACATCTGCTGCTGCTTGTTTCTTGATTACTTAAATATATGTTAGGAACGTCTGATAGACACTGCTGAAACTTGGCAACTGCTGCTGCATGTTCCTTGATTACTTGCATTGCTCACGACCGCTGTGAGTGACAGATTGCATTACTTACTTGCATATGTTTCGGTACTTATTGGTGATTGTTACTGACTTATATGGAAACATCTGCTGCTCCTTGTTCCTTGATGACTTAATTGTATGTTAAGAACGTATGATAGACACTGCTGAAACTGGACAACTGCTGATGCATGTTCCTTGATTACTTGCATTGCTCAGGACCGCTGTGAGTGACAGTTTGCATTACTTACTTGCATATGTTTCGGTACTTATTGGTGATTGTTACCGACTTGTATGGAAACATTTGCCTCTGCTTGTTCCTTGATTACTTAATTGTATGTTAGGAACGTATAATAGACACTGCTGAAGCTGGACAACTGCTGCTGCATGTTCCTTGATTACTTGCATTGCTGAGGACCGCTCTGAGTGACAGATTGCATTACTTGCATATGTTTTGGTACTTATTGGTGATAGTTACTTACTTATATGGAAACATCTGCTGCTGCTTGTTCCTTGATTACTTAATTATATGTTAGGATCTTATGATAGACACTGCTGAAACTGGATAACTGCTGCTGCATGTTTCTTGATTACTTGCATTGCTCAGGACCGCTGCGAGTGACAGATTGCATTACTTACTTGCATATGTTTCGGTACTTATTTGTGATTGTTTCTGACTTGTATGAAAACATCTCCTGCTCCTTGTTCCTTGATTACTTAATTGTATGTTAAGAACGTATGATAGACACTTCTGAAACTGGACAACTGCTGCTGCATGTTCCTTGATTACTGCATTGCTCAGGATCGCTGTGAGTGACAGATTGCATTACTTACTTGCATATGTTTCGGTACTTGTTGGTGATTGTTACTGACTGTATGGAAACATATGTTGCTCCTTGTTCCTTGATTACTTAATTGTATGTTAGGAACGTATGATAGACACTGCTGAAACTGGACAACTGCTGCAACATGTTCCTTGATTACTTGCATTGCTTAGAACCGCTGTGAGAGACAGATTGCATTACTTACTTGCATATGTTTCAGTACTTACTGGTGATTATTACTGACTTATATGGAAACATCTGCTGCTTCTTGTTTCTTGATTACTTAAATATATGTTAGGAACGTCTGACAGACACTACTGAAACTTGGCAACTGCTGCTGCATGTTCCTTGATTACTTGCATTGCTCACGACCGTTGTTGTCACACCCTGCCACCTTCGTTGGCAGCGAGTCGTGACGAGTGCGGAAGCGTAACCATAATTATAACGAACGACCACTATATGGACGTTTTCGAAATATTACATCATTAAAATTTAAAAATGTAATAATGTTTTACAAGATGATAGGAAATGAAGTTCGCGTAATACAGTGATTCTAATACATAATTAATGCGTCCAAAAATAATGCAGTAAAATCTCCGTTAGTTTCGAAATATGCATGCGACTCCATGAAATGCAGAAGCTTGAAAAGTTGGTGTATCCGAAGGCACACTTGCCTTAATTACCTGAAAATACATGCTAAAATACGTCAACAAAATTTGTTGGTGAGTTCATAGGTTTACACGAAAGGACCAGTTGTATGGACATTATCAGATGCGTTTGAATTTATAAAATCATAAATTCCATGAGATGTATTACATAAACCATCATGTCACCGAAGCTTAATTAGAATGAGTTTGCCCCGAGCAGTATTCCCATACGTAATACCGTGAGTTGAATATATATGCACCCGCCGTTAGCTAAACCACTAACCCGAGTGGGGGACATGACTCCCAATAGATCTATCCACAATATATTCGCGCTTGCAAACAAATGCAACTAACGATTTCATGATATAAGGGCGGAAATCACATATGTAATACATAATAGAATCGAGAAGTTTTTGTGTCCATATAAAAACGAAGCATGTATTTCATCCCAAAACATAATAATGTAAAAAATGGGACTATGAAGACTCACCTTGTTGATTTTTGATGATGTTTTTGGATCTGAGTTGAACACTTGTTTGAATGGTTGAGACTCGTCCTAATATTTTTACGAGTTCGGGTCAATATCATCATAATACGTGTTTGAATATTTTATGTACTTGGGGGTGATGTATACATAATTTCGTAGGATTTTATATGTTGATACTGATTTGCAGTTATGTTCAAGTAATTTATTCAAAAAAAATATAATTTGTTGTATTAATTCCGATTTACAAAAATGATTTTTAAGTAGTTTATTTCCAAGTATATTTTGATGCATGCATGCATACGTATGTACATATGTATTTATATATATACGAAAATGCATATATATATATATATATATATATATATATATATATATATATATATATATATACGAGCATGTGCATCATTATGAAAGGGTATTCATATATTTTGCATGGAAAATTTCACGAGTATTATGAGAAACAGAATTGTAAATGAAAAATATTATATTTTTTTGTAAATATATTTAATTTTTCATGTTTTATAAATTTTTAAGGTGGAAAATAAAGTATATAAGAAAAACTTACAAAAGTGGAAGAACACTTGAAATCAATATGGTTGGCCGATTTTTCTTTCTTTGAGAGAATATGTATGTTGGTGTGTTTTTGTGAAATGGGTTTTGTCTTCTATTTATAGAAGAAAAAAAAGGTTATTAAAAATAATGATAAACTAATTAATATTTAGTGAAATGATGAAAAGAAAAGGTGTTTTCGGTTGAGTGTTGGACAAAAAGGTGTGGCCGATTTCATAATTGTTTGTTGCATGTTGTTTATTAATATAATAATACAAAAGTACAAGCTAGTTGTCCTTTAAAGGACAACTTACTTTTTAGAGTGATAAGTAGTATGGCTTTTCAATTTTTTTATTAATAAAAGTACAAAAAGCATGCACGAAAAAGGTGGTAGTAATAAATACTGATATATATATATATATATATATATATATATATATATATATATATATATATATATATATATATATATATATATATATATACATACTTAGAAAATTTTTCTGGAATGTTAAACTCGATTCAAGTGTGAATCGAGTTTTATGTAGTTTAGTTCGAGTTTGGTTCAGTTTTGATCGAGTTTTCAGGCTTCATCATTCGAGTTTTCTTGCTTCATCATTCGAGTTTCCTTGTTTCCTTGCTTCATCAATCGAGATTTTTGCTTAACTATTCGAGTTTTGGGTAGTTTTATTCGAGTTTATTACATCAACATTCGAGTTTATCACTTACTTAATCGAGTTTCATACAACATTATTCGAGTTTACACTTACACGATTCGAGTTTCATGCAACATCCTTCGAGTTTATTGTTTCATCGTCCGAGGTTCATACTGTTCTATTCGAGTTTCATCCCTTAGAAATCGAGATTTGTATCTTCATCATTCGAGTTTTATACTGCATCATCCGAGAAAATTGTTTCTTTATTCGAGTTTCATCAAAGTGTTATTCGAGTTTAGATCTTTACTTAACCGAGTTTCATTATATCATTATTCGAGTTTATTACTTCTTTCATCGAGATTCATACAACACCATTCGAGTTTATTGATTTTATGATTCGAGATTCATATCACTTCATTCGAGTTTTATATTTAGTTTACTTTTGAGTTTCATACCTTATTTTTAGGCCAGTTGTTACAGTCTCCCCCTGTTGAAGGAATTTCGTCCCGAAATTAGCTCGTGTTCTCCTCGGCTTGGACTTTTGAGAACAGCTGGGGGTACTTCTCTCGGAATTGATCTTCGCGTTCCCAAGTAAACTCAGGACATCGTTTAGAGTTCCATCGGACCTTTATTATTGGAATTCGACTGTGCTTGAGTTTCTTGACTTCTCGGTCCATTATTTCCACCGGTTGCTCAATGAAATTCAACTTATCGTCTATCTCCAGCTCGTCCATGGGTATCACGAGTGATTCATCCGCCAGACATCTCTTAAGATTGGATACGTGGAAGGTATTATGAACGTTACTAAGCTCTGGGGGTAGATCGAGTCGGTAAGCTACCAGGCCAATTCTTCTGGTGATTTTGAATGGTCCGATATAACGAGGATTGAGTTTTCCTCGTTTTCCAAAACGGATTACGCCTTTCCAAGGCGAGACTTTCAGCATCACTTGATCTCCCTCTTGGAATTCCAAATCCTTCCGTCGGATGTCTGCATAACTCTTCTGTCGATCCCGCGCAATCTTCAATCGGTTCCGAATCTGGGCTATCTTCTCTGTAGTTTCCTGGATGATCTCAGGTCCAGTAATCTGACTATCCCCTACTTCAGCCCAACAAAGAGGTGATCGACACTTTCGTCCATAGAGTGCTTCGAATGGGGCGGTCTTAATGCTCGAGTGGTAACTGTTGTTATAAGAAAACTCGACTAATGGCAGGTGTCTGTCCCAACTTTTTCCAAAGTCGATGACACATGCCCTTAGCATATCTTCCAATGTTTGAATCGTTCTTTCACTCTGACCGTCCGTTTGCGGGTGATAGGCTGTACTCATATCCAGACACGTTCCTAGTGCTTCTTGCAATGATTGCCAGAACCTTGACGTAAATCGGCTGTCTCTGTCCGATATAATGGATACTGGCACCCCATGCCTTGAGACGACCTCCTTAAGATAGGTTCGTGTTAACTTATCCATCTTGTCAGTCTCCTTGATTGGCATGAAGTGTGCGGTCTTGGTCAGCCGATCCACGATCACCCAGATGGTGTCATAACCTCCAGAAGTCTTTGGCAACTTGGTGATAAAATCCATGGTGATATTTTCCCACTTCCATTGGGGTATCTCTGGCTGGACTAGCAATCCTGACGGCCTTTGATGCTCAGCCTTAACTTTTAAACATGTTAAGCACTTGCCGACATAAGTAGCAATGTCAACCTTCATGTTTGGCCACCAGTACGATCCCTTCAAATCGTGATACATCTTGTCCGACCCTGGATGAATAGCATATCTTGTTTTGTGCCCTTCATCCATGACCAGTTTCCTTACGCCTCCAAATTTCGGTAACCAAATTCTGCCCATGAAGTATCGACATCCATCTTACTTAATTTCAAACTGCTTATCCATGCCTCTCAATGCTTCATTCAGCAGATTATCCTCCTTGACTGCCTCTTCTTGAGCATCTCGGACTTGAGAGTTTAGGTTTGACTGTATAGTCATGACCAAAGCTCGGACTCTCAAGGGCTTAACCCGTTCCTTTCGGCTTAGGGCGTCAGCTACGACATTTGCTTTTCCTGGATGGTAGCGAATCTCGCAGTCATAGTCGCTAAGAAGTTCCACCCACCGTCGTTGCCTCATATTTAACTCTTTCTGATTCAGAATATGCTGGAGGCTTTTATGGTCCGTGAACACCGTGCACTTGGTTCCATACAAATAGTGCCTCCATATTTTGAGAGCAAACACCACTGCTCCCAGTTCCAGGTCATGAGTCGTATAGTTTATCTCGTGAATCTTGAGCTGTCGTGATGCATAGGCGATGACCTTGTCCCTTTGCATGAGCACACAACCTAGTCCGTTGTACGAGACATCACAGTAGACTACAAAATTTTCAGTCCCTTCGGGTAGGGACAGAATTGGTGCACTACACAACCTCTGCTTAAGCAGCTGAAACGCCTTTTCCTGCTCTTCACCCCAGACGTATTTCACATCCTTACGGGTCAACTCCGTTAAGGAACCCGCTATCTTCGAGAAGTTCTCAATGAATCGCCTATAATAACCGGCAAGTCCTAGAAATTGGCGGACTTCTGTGGGGGTTCTAGGGATTGCCCAGTTCTTTATGGCCTCGATCTTTGATGGGTCGACCTGAATTCCCTGACTGTTGATCACATGCCCAAAGAATTTTACTTCTCGCAACCAAAATTCACATTTTGAAAATTTGGCGTATAGCTGCTCTTTCTCTAACAACTCCAAGATCAACTTGAGATGTTGTTCATGCTCTTCTTTACTTCTGGAATAGATTAGGATATCGTCTATGAACACTATTACAAATTTATCCAGATATGGTTTACACACCCGATTCATGAGGTCCATAAATACGGCTGGTGCGTTGGTTAAACCGAATGGCATTACCTGGAATTCGTAATGTCCATAACGAGTTCTGAATGCCGTCTTGGGGATATCTTCTTCCCGAACTTTTACTTGATGATAACCGGAGCGCAGATCAATCTTTGAGTAGAAGCTAGATCCCTGTAGCTGGTCGAACAGGTCATCAATCCTAGGGAGAGGGTAGCGGTTCTTTACCGTTAACTTGTTTAGCTCTCGGTAGTCTATGCACATTCGGAAGGATCCGTCTTTCTTTTTAACGAACAAAACCGGAGCTCCCCAAGGTGAGGAACTTGGTCGAATGAATCCTTTATCCATCAATTCTTGCAATTGACTGGATAGTTCTTGCATCTCAGAAGGTGCGAGCCTATATGGGGCTCTTGCGACCGGTGCAGCTCCTGGCACCAAATCGATTTGAAATTCTACTTGCCTAGCTGGAGGAAGCCCAGGCAAGTCTTCCGGGAATACTTTCGGGTAGTCACGTACTACTGGAATATCTTCAAGTCGTTTTTCCTTCGACTCTTTTTCTACGATCTGGACCAACACTGCATGACAACCCTTCTTAAGACATTTTAATGTTCTTAGGCCGGATATGACATTCAATTGTCGGTTCTTCTTTTCCCCTTGGACCGTGAGGACTTTCTTCTTACTGAGTGGTATTCGCACCACTTTCTTACCACACAAAATCTCAGCCTGGTTATGTGACAACCAGTCCATACCAATCACCACATCAAAACTTCCGAGTTCTATAGGCATTAAGTCTATCTTAAAGGAGTGATCTGCTAGCTTTAGTGTGCATTCCTTAATGATACTACTTGCCTTTATTATTTTGCCATCCGCCAGTTCTATTGTATATGAGTTGTCTAAGGGAAGAGTAGTAGCATTCAACTGCTGGCTAAACTTATCCGATATAAAGCTCCTATCAGCCCTAGTATCAAAGAGTACGTAAGCGTAAATATCGTTTAGGAGAAACGTACCTGATACCACGTGGGGGTCCTGACGAGCGTCTCCTGCTCCCAACACAAATTCTCTCCCCTGAGCTCCTCCTTCGTTCCTCAATTTCGGACACTCACTCTTGATGTGTCCAGTTGCGCCACATTCGAAACAGCCCCTCGGGTTGCTACCACTGACACCCGGGGCTCCGGATCTACAATCTTTGGCCATATGGCCCAAACGTTTGCATTTTCCGCATTGGGTTGGACAGGGGCCAGGGTTGTGGTGGAAGGTGCATTTGGTGCAAAAAGGCTTGGTACCGGTATAGCCCCTCCTTGGCTCAACTCCTGCTACATAAGCTTTAATGGTCTCGGGCTTCTTGGACTGTGAACCCGCGTTCTTCCCGGTCTTTTCTTCCCACTTTCTCTTGTGTTCCCCGGCTTTGGCTTCGTTCCTCCGGGATACTTGGTCCATAAGATTGTTGGCCATTCTGATGGCGTCCTGTAAGGTGGATGGGTTGGAGGCTGTAACGTTTCCTTGTATTTGAGGAGCGAGTCCCCAAATATAGCGTTCAATCTTCTTGTATTCCGGAGTTACCATTTGCGGACATAGGATACTTAGTTCATGGAATCGGTTGGTATATCCTGCAATGTCCGTTCCTTTCATTGATAGATTCCAGAACTCCGATTCCATTTTCTGGAGTTCGTTTCTCGGACAGTACTCATCCGTCATCATCTGTTTCAACGTGGACCACGTGAGCTGGTAGGCTTCGTCAATACCTACAGACTGGACGTAGGAATTCCACCATGTGAGAGCGCTATCTTGCAAGGTGTGAGTAGCAAATTTCACCTTGTCTCCTTCAGCGCACCCGCTGACACGATATACGGATTCTAACTTTTCAAACCAACGAATCAAACCGACTGCTCCTTCGGTTCCATTGAAATATCGGGGTTTGCAACTTAAAAACCCTTTAATCCCACAACCTTTCGTGTGAGTTTCAGTTCCTCCCGTGGTGCGACTGGCACCACCATCCCCATTGGCTGTGCTATTCCGGTTTGCCTCGTAGGTAGCTATGGCAGCAGCCACCCTTTGTGCAACAAGCTCTTCAATGTCAGCGGCATTCATTGCTCGTTTTGGCGGCATTAACTTGAAGTTTAAAGAGAATCATAGTGTAAGAAGTTGAATCTTAAAGATGCAGCATAATACTATAATCATCAAGCACAATCTCATAAATATCTTGGGACTTTTCATTAATCATTCGAAATTTTTCTTACATTGGGGGCGGGTTATTACCCGAAAATTTTACCCTACGCTATTACACGATATTTTTCCTACCAATACAAAGGAAATGGAAAAGTACTAGGTGTGGGAGTGATCAGGGGTCTCTCCCTTTTCCATTGAGTGGAGGCGCTGCGTCAGCTCTTCGATCCGGGCTTGGCTCTCGGCTAGTTGCTGCCGGAGCTCATTCAGTCCGTCCTGCTGGATAGCAAGGGCGTGCTGATTGGCCCAATATATGTTGGAGTTTTGCAACTCCTCCCGCTCTAAACGAGCGGTCATCTCCCCGATATCCAGGTTAAGTGACCGAATCTGGTGGTCATGCCTGGTAGACCTTGCGATCAAAAGTGGTATGGTCTGATCGGCAGGCTCTTGGGTGAGCGATGAGACAGGTGCGGAGGATGGTCCTCCGATCTCGAAGTTTGGAGGAACTCCCTCCATCTGCCTCCATTCGCGGAGGGTCTCCGGTATCCAGGTCCATCGCCGGGCGTCTACCCGTCGGTGTGGTGTCGGGCGATTGGGCTGGGGAGTCGGAACAGGGATAGTCTCCCTTCTTGGTATGTTTACCCGTTTCCGGGGTGTGTACAACATCTTTGGGCCGTTAGGATAAGGTCTATACGGCTTATATGATGGTTCGGCCGGGTGATATGGGACGCGAGCGGGGACCGTCGGTGGTGAAGGATCCTCTTCCTCCATCGGCTCTTCTTCGGATTCCTCCATCGGATCTTCCGACGGGTCCTCCTCCTCCGAGGTTTCTTCATCTGGAAAGACTTCCGTGGACGTGGGACTTGCGGGAGTGTATTCCTCCTCTGAGTCAGATAGAATGATAATTTCTGGATGGTTCATGGTTTCTGCTAACAAGGTTCATTTGTACTCTTTTAGTTAGTTACAAAAACATTCTTAAAATCAGAAATTTTTATGTGCAGTTATAGTCTAGGGTACTAATGCAACCTAGTTCACTATAACTATGGCTTTGATACCAATCTGTCACACCCTGCCACCTTGGTTGGCAGCGAGTCGTGACGAGTGCGGAAGCGTAACCATAATTATAACGAACGACCACTATATGGACGTTTTCGAAATATTACATCATTAAAATTTAAAAATGTAATAATGTTTTACAAGATGATAGGAAATGAAGTTCGCGTAATATAGAGATTCTAATACATAATTAATGCGTCCAAAAATAATGCAGTAAAATCTCCGTTAGTTTCGAAATATGCATGCGACTCCATGAAATGCGGAAGCTTGAAAAGTTGGTGTATCCGAAGGCACCCTTGCCTTAATTACCTGAAAATACATGCTAAAATACGTCAACAAAATTTGTTGGTGAGTTCATAGGTTTACACGAAAGGACCAGTTGTATGGACATTATCAGATGCGTTTGAATTTATAAAATCATAAATTCCATGAGATGTATTACATAAACCATCATGTCACCGAAGCTTAATTAGAATGAGTTTGCCCCGAGCAGTATTCCCATACGTAATACCGTGAGTTGAATATATATGCACCCGCCGTTAGCTAAACCACTAACCCGAGTGGGGGACATGACTCCCAATAGATCTATCCACAATATATTCGCGCTTGCAAACAAATGCAACTAACGATTTCATGATATAAGGGCGGAAATCACATATGTAATACATAATAGAATCGAGAAGTTTTTGTGTCCATATAAAAACGAAGCATGTATTTCATCCCAAAACATAATAATGGAAAAATGGGACTATGAAGACTCACCTTGTTGATTTTTGATGATGTTTTTGGATCTGAGTTGAACACTTGTTTGAATGGTTGAGACTCGTCCTAATATTTTTACGAGTTCGGGTCAATATCATCATAATACGTGTTTGAATATTTTATGTACTTGGGGGTGATGTATACATAATTTCGTAGGATTTTATATGTTGATACTGATTTGCAGTTATGTTCAAGTAATTTATTCAAAAAAAAAAAAATAATTTGTTGTATTAATTCCGATTTACAAAAATGATTTTTAAGTAGTTTATTTCCAAGTATATTTTGATGCATGCATGCATACGTATGTACATATGTATTTATATATATACGAAAATGCATATATATATATACGAGCATGTGCATCATTATGAAAGGGTATTCATATATTTTGCATGGAAAATTTCACGAGTATTATGAGAAACCGAATTGTAAATGAAAAATATTATATTTTTTTGTAAATATATTTAATTTTCCATGTTTTATAAATTTTTAAGGTGGAAAAGTAAAGTATATAAGAAAAACTTACAAAAGTGGAAGAACACTTGAAATCAATATGGTTGGCCGATTTTTCTTTCTTTGAGAGAATATGTATGTTGGTGTGTTTTTGTGAAATGGGTTTTGTCTTCTATTTATAGAAGAAAAAAAAGGTTATTAAAAATAATGATAAACTAATTAATATTTAGTGAAATGATGAAAAGAAAAGGTGTTTTCGGTTGAGTGTTGGACAAAAAGGTGTGGCCGATTTCATAATTGTTTGTTGCATGTTGTTTATTAATATAATAATACAAAAGTACAAGCTAGTTGTCCTTTAAAGGACAACTTACTTTTTAGAGTGATAAGTAGTATGGCTTTTCAATTTTTTTATTAATAAAAGTACAAAAAGCATGCACGAAAAAGGTGGTAGTAATAAATACTGATATATATATATATATATATATATATATATATATATATATATATATATATATACATACTTAGAAAATTTTTCTGGAATGTTAAACTCGATTCAAGTGTGAATCGAGTTTTATGTAGTTTAGTTCGAGTTTGGTTCAGTTTTGATCGAGTTTTCAGGCTTCATCATTCGAGTTTTCTTGCTTCATCATTCGAGTTGCCTTGCTTCATCAATCGAGATTTTTGCTTAACTATTCGAGTTTTGGGTAGTTTTATTAGAGTTTATTACATCAACATTCGAGTTTATCACTTACTTAATCGAGTTTCATACAACATTATTCGAGTTTACACTTACACGATTCGAGTTTCATGCAACATCCTTCGAGTTTATTGTTTCATCGTCCGAGGTTCATACTGTTCTATTCGAGTTTCATCCCTTAGAAATCGAGATTTGTATCTTCATCATTCGAGTTTTATACTGCATCATCCGAGAAAATTGTTTCTTTATTCGAGTTTCATCAAAGTGTTATTCGAGTTTAGATCTTTACTTAACTGAGTTTCATTATATCATTATTCGAGTTTATTACTTCTTTCATCGAGATTCATACAACACCATTCGAGTTTATTGATTTTATGATTCGAGATTCATATCACTTCATTCGAGTTTTATATTTAGTTTACTTTTGAGTTTCATACCTTATTTTAAGGCCAGTTGTTACAGCTGTGAGTGACAGATTGCATTACTTACTTGCATATGTTTCGGTACTTATTGGTGATTGTTACTGACTTGTATGGAAACATCTGCTGCTCCTTGTTCCTTGATTACTTAATTGTATGTTAAGAACGTATGATAGACACTGCTGAAACTGGACAACTGCTGATGCATGTTCCTTGATTACTTGCATTGCTCAGGACCACTGTGAGTGACAGATTGCATTACTTACTTGCTTATGTTTTGGCACTTATTGGTGATCATTACTGACTTGTATGGATACATCTACTGCTGCTTGTTTCTTGATTACTTAATTATATGGTAGGAACGTATGATAGACACTGCTGAAACTGGACAACTGCTGCTGCATGTTCCTTGATTACTTGCATTGCTCAGAACCGCTGTGATTGACAGATTGCATAACTTACTTGCATATGTTTCGGTACTTATTGGTGACTGTTACTGACTTGTATGGAAACATCTGCTGCTCCTTGTTCCTTGAATACTTAATTGTATGTTAGGAACGTATGATAATCACTGCTGAAACTGGACAACTGCTGCTGCATGTTCCTTGATTACTTGCATTGCTCAGGACCGCTGTGAGTGACAGTTTGCATTACTTACTTGCATATGTTTCGGTACTTATTGGTGATTGTTTACCGACTTGTATGAAACATTTGCCTCTGCTTGTTCCTTGATTACTTAATTGTATGTTAGGAACGTATAACAGACATTGCTGAAACTGGACAACTGCTGCTGCATGTTCCTTGATTACTTGCATTGCTGAGGACCGCTCTGAGTGACAGATTGCATTACTTGCATATGTTTCGGTACTTATTGGTGATTGTTACTTACTTATATGGAAACATCTGCTGCTGCTTGTTCCTTGATTACTTAATTATATGTTAGGATCGTATGATAGACACTGCTGAAACTGGACAACTGCTGCTGCATGTTCCTTGATTACTTGCATTGCTCAGGACCGCAGCGAGTGACAGATTGCATTACTTACTTGCAGATGTTTCGGTACTTATTGGTGATTGTTTCTGACTTGTATGGAAGCATCTGCTGCTCCTTGTTCCTTGATTTCTTAATTGTGTATTAAGAACGTATGATAGACACTTCTGAAACTGGACAACTGCTGCTGCATGTTCCTTGATTACTGCATTGCTCAGGATCGCTGTGAGTGACAGATTGCATTACTTACTTGCATATGTTTCGGTACTTATTGGTGATTGTTACTGACTTATATGGAAACATCTGCTGCTCCTTGTTCCTTGATTACTTAATTGTATGTTAAGAACGTATGATAGACACTGCTGAAACTGGACAACTGCTGATGCATGTTCCTTCATTACTTGCATTGCTCAGGACCGCTGTGAGTGATAGATTGCATTACTTACTTGCATATGTTTCGGTACTTACTGGTGATTATTACTGACTTATATGGAAACATCCGCTGCTGCTTGTTTCTTGATTACTTAAATATATGTTAGGAACGTCTGATAGACACTGCTGAAACTTGGCAACTGCTGCTGCATGTTCCTTGATTACTTGCATTGCTCACGACCGCTGTGAGTGACAGATTGCATTACTTACTTGCATATGTTTCGGTACTTATTGGTGATTGTTACTGACTTGTATGGAAACATCTGCTGCTCCTTGTTCCTTGATGACTTAATTGTATGTTAGGAACGTATGATAATCACTGCTGAAACTGGACAACTGCTGCTGCATGTTCCTTGATTACTTGCATTGCTCAGACCCGCTGTGAGTGACAGTTTGCATTACTTACTTGCATATGTTTCGGTACTTACTGGTGATTGTTTACCGACTTGTATGGAAACATTTGCCTCTGCTTGTTCCTTGATTACATAATTGTATGTTAGGAACGTATAATAGAGACAGCTGAAACTGGGCAACTGCTGCTGCATGTTCCTTGATTACTTGCATTGCTGAGGACCGCTCTGAGTGACAGATTGCATTACTTGCATATGTTTCGGTACTTATTGGTGATTGTTACTTACTTATATTGAAACATCTGCTGCTGCTTGTTCCTTGATTACTTAATTATATGTTAGGATCGTATGATAGATACTGCTGAAACTGGACAACTGCTGCTGCATGTTCCTTGATTACTTGCATTGCTCAGGACCGCAGCGAGTGACAGATTGCATTACTTACTTGCATATGTTTCGGTACTTATGGGTGATTGTTTCTGACTTGTATGGAAGCATCTGCTGCTCCTTGTTCCTTGATTACTTAATTGTATGTTAAGAACGTATGATAGACACTTCTGAAACTGGACAACTGCTGCTGCATGTTCCTTGATTACTGCATTGCTCAGGATCGCTGTGAGTGACAGATTGCATTACTTACTTGCATATGTTTCGGTACTTGTTGGTGATTGTTACTGACTTGTATGGAAACATATGCTGCTCCTTGTTCCTTGATTACTTAATTGTATGTTAGGAACGTATGATAGACACTGCTGAAACTGGACAACTGCTGCAGCATGTTCCTTGATTACTTGCATTGCTTAGAACCGCTGTGAGTGACAGATTGCATTCCTTACTTGCATATGTTTCGGTACTTACTGGTGATTATTACTGACTTATATGGAAACATCTGCTGCTTCTTGTTTCTTTATTACTTAAATATATGTTAGGAACGTCTGATAGACACTACTGAAACTTGGCAACTGCTACTGCATGTTCCTTGATTACTTGCATTGCTCACGACCGCTGTGAGTGACAGATTGCATTACTTACTTGCATATGTTTTGGTACTTATTGGTGATTGTTACTGACTTGTATGGAAACATCTGCTGCTCCTTGTTCCTTGATTACTTAATTGTATGTTAAGAACGTATGATAGACACTGCTGAAACTGGACAACTGCTGATGCATGTTCCTTGATTACTTGCATTGCTCAGGACCGCTGTGAGTGACAGATTGCATTACTTACTTGCTTATGATTTGGTACTTATTGGTGATCATTACTGACTTGTATGGATACATCTACTGCTGCTTGTTTCTTGATTACTTAATTATATGGTAGGAACGTATGATAGACACTGCTGAAAATGGACAACTGCTGCTGCATGTTCCTTGATTACTTGCATTGCTCAGAACCGCTGTGAGTGACAGATTGCATAACTTACTTGCATATGTTTCGGTACTTACTGGTGACTGTTACTGACTTGTATGGAAACATCTGCTGCTCCTTGTTCCTTGAATACTTAATTGTATGTTAGGAACGTATGATAATCATTGCTGAAACTGGACAACTGCTGCTGCATGTTCCTTGATTACTTGCATTACTCAGGACCGCTGTGAGTGATAGTTTGCATTACTTACTTGCATATGTTTCGGTACTTATTGGT
Source organism: Centrapalus pauciflorus (assembly GCA_020465985.1). NCBI lineage: Eukaryota > Viridiplantae > Streptophyta > Magnoliopsida > Asterales > Asteraceae > Centrapalus > Centrapalus pauciflorus. The sequence goes on along the minus strand of JAANYP010007946.1, from coordinate 8,982 downwards.
GATTGTTTACCGACTTGTATGGAAACATTTGCCTCTGCTTGTTCCTTGATTACTTAATTGTATGTTAGGAACGTATAATAGACATTGCTGAAACTGGACAACTGCTGCTGCATGTTCCTTGATTACTTGCATTGCTGAGGACCGCTCTGAGTGACAGATTGCATTACTTGCATATGTTTCGGTACTTATTGGTGATTGTTACTTACTTATATGGAAACATCTGCTGCTGCTTGTTCCTTGATTACTTAATTATATGTTAGGATCGTATGATAGACACTGCTGAAACTGGACAACTGCTGCTGCATGTTCCTTGATTACTTGCATTGCTCAGGACCGCAGCGAGTGACAGATTGCATTACTTACTTGCATATGTTTCGGTACTTATTGGTGATTGTTTCTGACTTGTATGGAAGCATATGCTGCTCCTTGTTCCTTGATTACTTAATTGTATATTAAGAACGTATGATAGACACTTCTGAAACTGGACAACTGCTGCTGCATGTTCCTTGATTACTGCATTGCTCAGGATCGCTGTGAGTGACAGATTGCATTACTTACTTGCATATGTTTCGGTACTTATTGGTGATTGTTACTGACTTGTATGGAAACATCTGCTGCTCCTTGTTCCTTGATTACTTAATTGTATGTTAAGAACGTATGATAGACACTGCTGAAACTGGACAACTGCTGATGCATGTTCCTTGATTACTTGCATTGCTCAGGACTGCTGTGAGTGACAGATTGCATTACTTACTTGCTTATTGTTGGTACATCCCGTGTGACGATAGCAGTCTAAGTTGTCTTACATTGTGATTTAGCATATGTTTGTTATATATATATTATGTATGATTGATGATTATCAGTGTTTGTATGTTTGAACTTGATGTAACGTATTACAAGAAGTTCAAACATAAAGTTCAAAGATAAAATCAGTCATAAGGTAATATCATAAGTTTCAAACCCTTAGTTGTATATGTCAAAGGCTAGATTCGAATTGCATAAGAGGATACATTCGAATCTGTGATAGATTCGTATGAGACCTTAGATTCGAATATAGGATAGATTCGAGACTGTCATGTTGGACAGACTCGAATGGGCCTTGGGCCAGATTCGAGTCTGACCCACATCAGATTCGAATCTGGGTCTATAATTAGGGATAGACTCGAATGATTAGAAGACTTTTTGCAGAATTCGTGAGGAATTAAGCAAGAGGCGATCTCGAGTTTATCAGCTAGGTGAGTGCCGTTTCGGAGAGAATTAGTACGTAGGATCGTTCGTGTGTCGTTCGTTCAGCGTCTAATAGTCTCCGTGTTCCGTTGGTTGAGAGTTGTCCGTCTAACCGTCAACGAGGATTCCGCACTCGTTCACGGATCCGCGTCTAGATAGATCTTGCAGTTGGTAGACCTTACAAGTGGTATCAGAGCCTACGGAGTGTTCTTGGTGTTCTTCGTGTTCATCAGATACATTCTAGGTTTCTTGACGCTAGTTGGACGGTTTTGCTCTCAAAAACGTGTTTCTGAGCTTAGCAAATTCATATTCGGGAAACACTTTGTGGTTTTTCACGTTTTTGATCGAAATCATTATTTTTCGTTTGAAAAATAGTGGTTTAATCTGTAAAACGTCAAAAAATCAAAGTGTTAGCCGTTTTTCGAGTTTGCGGCGCTCGAATCTATAGGGGTAATTAGGGTTTCACTTTAGTCTCGAGTCTAACCTAAATACGCTCCTTTCGAGTCAATTTCACTGTGTTTCGAGTCTACTTTGTTTCGAATCTGTTACTTCATTCGAATTGGATCTCGAGTCTGTGTTGTTTCGAGTTTATTTCGAGTTTGTTACTGTTTCGATTCTGTGCTTCGAATCTGCTAGACATTCGAATCTACTGAAGCCTTCGAATCTAAGGACCATCGAATCTAAGGAGTTGTTCGAATCTGACATTCATTTCGAATCTAATTGACTTTTAAGACTTAATCGAATTTAATCTCAACAGATTTAATATTAATTAGTTTCGAATCTATCTAGATTCGAATAAGTTAGTCTAAATCAGTTTCGAATTAAATTAATTAAGTTCAAATTCAATTTGTTTCAGAAAAGATGTCAAATCTTCAGAAATTCCTTGAGATGGATCACGAAGTTGGGAAGGCAAATGCACCGCCAAAGCTGATGAAAGTTGAGGACTATTACTGGTGGAAGGACAGATTTACAGATTTTGTACGATTCAATGATATGCGCATGTGGGTGTGCATAGATGAAGGGTACATTCCGCCAGTATCTGAAGTTGAAGGCCGTCAAAAGGTCTTGTCATATCAGATGATGAAAGAGGATGACAAGAAACTATTTGAAGCTGAAAACAAAGCTTTCTCCATAATCCGTATGGCTTTACCTCAAGATATTTTACACACATTTCGGACTCAAAGGACGTCGAAAGAACTTTGGGAGTCTCTCCAGAAAAGGTGTGAAGGTAATCCTCGGGTGCGTAGAAAGCGTACAGAGCTGTTGACTCAACAATTTGCGATTTTCAAGGCTATTAAGGATGAACAGTTGGATGATATTATCACAAGATTCTATCATCTGATAACGGAACTTGAAAGTCATGGAATTGAGTATTCGGATACTGACAAGAACAACAAGCTTCTTGATGCCCTACCAGCCAAATGGGCTATGTACGTGGCAATGATTAAGCTGAATGAGGATAAATATTATGCTCAATCACTTGATGACATTGTGGGAACGTTGAGGGCATATCACTTCGAGATGATTAAGGCTGAGACTGATTACGAGCAAGTCCAGAATCCGGCTATGTATTTTGGAAAGACATCTAAATCATCAGTGACAGCTGAACCGAAGAGTGCTACAGCGTTTTTCACTGGAGAAATGTCATCGCCACCAGAGTCCGAAGACTCACTAAATCGCGCGTTCTTAGGGTTAGGAAGATCGGAAGAACCGCAACCTCAAGTCCAACAGGCATCGACCAGTCAGAGCTATTCGAAGATGCCCATGAGCGCAAAGTCAGCGGAAAAGCATCTGAATCTACTTGCTTCATTTGTGGCCGCTTATGGAAATTGTGTTCAAGGGAAGATCAATGATCCGGCTCTTTAGGATGAAGATTACGATCAGGTCGACCCTGATGACTTAGAGGAAATGGATCTTAAATGGCAACTGGCCATGGTGACCCAGAGGGTTAAAAGATTCATTAAGAGAACTGGAAGGAATTTGCAGATGAATAACAAGGGGATCGGGTTTGATAAGTCCAAGGTGAAATGCTATAACTGTCAAGGACTAGGACACTTCGCAAGGGAATGTCAAAGACCGAAGGTAGAGACATACCAAGGACAGAGTCAGCATCAAGGACAGTACCAAAATCAGTCCCAACAAAGATACCTTCCGAGTTCCTCATCTGGTCAAGCCAATCTAGCGGGTCTTTTATCCAATGTCACTTCTGACAGACAGCTAGATGGTACCTATGACTGGAGTTCACATCCTGAGTCAAATGCTAGAGCTTTCATGGCTGAAGTTACGGAGAATGGTTGTGAAGAAGACGAGCAGACCACACGGGACAGCAGTCCGATGTGGGTAGAGAAGGCGAATGATCAGACCGTGCTGGAGTTTGCTGCTCAGATGGCCAACGTGGAATCTGATAACTCTAAGGTTAGTCTTTCTTATTCTCTATTTTCAGAATTATGTGCTTTGTGTGCTACTTCTAATGATAGGTTAAATCTAGTCTTAGAATCACATAAAACCATATCTGCTCAAAATGAAAACTTAAAAATAGAAAACGCTAGCCTAAATGATATAAAGCAAGACTTAAAAGAAAAGCTTAAGGCTGATGCTCAAGACGTAATAGTTCTAAAAGACAAACTGAGTGAGCAGTGTGTTAGGATAGAGCTTATGTATGAGCACGTAGAGGCCTTGACCAAAAGTCTGAAGGACAAGGACATAGAGCTAGCCGAGACCAAGGTTAAGGTAGCAGAGGCAAACAGCAAGTTGGAGAAGTTTAGGAATTCAAGCTTAAATCTAGGAAAAGTCTTAGATGCCCAAAGACAGTCTAAGAAGCCTGTAGGTCTAGGTTTTCACGAAATTCCTCCACCTTTCAATGCTAATTATGTGCCTCAGCCTCAGGAGAAAACTGACAAGTCAGTAGACTTAGAGGACCTACCTGAACCGACACCAGAGCCTATAGTAGAAAATGCACCTAAGGTGGCTGACTCAACCGTCAAGGTCAAGAAAGTGAAATTTGTGTCTTCCTCCAGTGAAACACCTGCAGGAAAACAGAAAATTTCTTGGGCTGACCAGGTCGAAGAGACAGACACTGTAGATGTACCAAAGGCAATAGACACTAGTGAGACACCTAGATCTAAGGGAACACACAAAAAGTCCATAGATAAGTTGTCTTGCTTTAGATGTCACGAGAAAGGGCATGTTGCTTCTCACTGTCCACTTAGGAAAGCAGATGTTACCCCTAAGACAGTGAACCTAACACCTGTTAAGCCCTCATCCAGTGTGGCAAGCAGCAGTAGTTCTCAACCTACCAAGAAAACTGTGCAGGCCGCACCCAAACAAGTTGTGAAGAACACACCGGTTAAGGTTGGACCAAAGGAAGTGATTAGGACAAATTCACCGAATCGTGTCAATAATCAATCTAGGTCAGCACCACAGCAAGTCTATAGGAGCACCACACCTAGCAGGTCACATACTCCAGTTAGGTCACATACTCCTGTTAGACAGTATGCACCGGTAAGAGCTCAAGGATCACAGTCAGAAATGGCATATAATAGGAATTATTCTAGAGCTCCACAACAAATGCCTACACCAAGGCAAAGAGTGAACTTAAATCACTCGGCACCACAACAGAATTCAGTTCAAAGGCCCAAGTCACCTGAACGGCGAGATGGGTACTTGAAAGAGTTCACGTATGTGGACGAGAATGGTATTACCAAGTCAGTCATGGCTTGGGTTCCCCGTGATAACTAACCTATTTTCTTTCATGTGCAGGAGATAACTACCGGTCCAAACAACAAGTGGTTCGTCGACAGTGGTTGCTCCAGGCACATGACGGGGGAAAGAAGTCTTCTCACAGACTTCAAGGGGGGTAATAGGGGATTTGTATCATTCGCGGGTAACAAGGGTGGAAATATCACTGGAACTGGAGAAGTCACTAATGGGACGATTACTTTGGATCAAGTTTATCACGTTGATAAACTGGTTCATAATCTCATTAGTGTTTCTCAAATCTGTGATAAGAAGAACTCGGTGTTATTTACTGACACTGAGGCGTTAGTGCTAAAGCCTGGATTCAAGATACCTGAAGATTGGATATTGATGCGGGCGCCAAGGAAGAATGACTTGTACATGCTCGATATGAACAAGCCAGATACTTCGATGGGTCCGATCTGCTTACTATCAAAAGCTTCAGAGACGGAGTCCGTACTGTGGCACAGACGCATGGCTCACCTGCACCTGAGGAAGATGAATTACATTACGAAGCATGGACTGGTGCAGGGTGTGCCCATGAAAAGTTTTCAGTTCGAGGATAAGTGTCTACCTTGCATGAAGGGCAAACAACACAAGAAGACACACAAGTCCAAGAAGCAGAATTTCATAGCCTCAACATTCGATCTGTTGCACATGGACCTTTTCGGCCCAATCAACAAAAGGAGTATTGGAGGTAGTTGGTACTGCTTAGTTATCACCGACGATTACTCACGTTTTTCTTAGGTTTTCTTTTTAGGTACAAAGGACGAGACGGCTGCAAGGCTCATCGGGTTCTTGGACCAAGTGGAGAACTCATACGGAACTAGGGTTAAAAATATTCGTAGTGATAATGGAACTGAATTCAAAAACACTGTAATTGGTGTATATTGCCTATCAAAGGGCATAGTGCATCAATTCAGTGCACCATATGAACCTCAACAGAATGGGGTGGCCGAACGTAAAAATAGAACTTTGATTGAGGCTGCAAGGACCATGCTTTCGGATTCAAAGCTTCCTACCATGTTTTGGGGGGAGGCAGTGAATACCGCGTGCCACATTTTAAACCGAGTCCTTACAGTCAAATCATTGAACAAAACATGCTATGAAATTTTGAATAAACGGCCACCTAACTTAACTGGATTCGAACCGTTTGGAGTACCATGCACACTTTTAAGAACAAAACATCAACCGAAGTTTGGTGAAAAGGCTGACGAAGGGTACTTCCTAGGTTATGTGCCAAACTCACCAAACAAACGGGTGTTTAACAAAACAACTGGTACTGTGGAGATTGTGTATAACATTGAAGTCACAAGTTATACACATGAACCCCAAACTGGTCCGGAATGGATATTTGACTATGATAAGTTATTTGAGTCATTTAACATTCCTCTGGATGATAATGCAGGTACAATCGAGAAGGACTTGGCGACGTTGCATCTGAACGACGATGGCCAAATCTTTCCAAGGACCACGTTCGAATCTACGTCCGAGCCTACTGCGACTGTAGATGGATCTCCAGAAGTTGCTGATCAAGAGGCACCTACCACTGAGAATCAGACTCAAGCATCGAGTTCCAACTCTGAGGAAAATGTCCGTGAGGAGGAAAATGTAGAAGCTGAGCCTGTTCCCCCATTAGGTGAAATAGGATCCAACTTAGGAGATAATCTAAGAGTTGATGATATAGAGACCTCTAGGATTAACAAGAACCATCCAATAGAAAGCATCATAGGAAATCCTAACGAGGGTGTGAGGACTCGGAGTAGTGTAAATAACAACACTGTGTTGTTGTCGATGATAAACGACTCCGAGGCATATCACACATGTCTATATTCGTGTTTCATATCGCAAGTAGAGCCCAAAAATGTGCAAATGGCACTTAAGGACCAACTCCTGGGTTGAAGCGATGCAGGAAGAACTTTCACAATTTAGGAAACTAGAAGTGTGGGAGTTAGTTCCGTTACCTCGAGGGGAGATTGCAATAGGAACCAAATGGGTTTTTAAGTGCAAGAGAGACGATCGGGGTATAGTCACGCGCAACAAGGCGAGATTAGTTGTAAAGGGTTTCAACCAAGAGGAGGGAATCGATTACAACGAGGTGTTTGCACCTGTAGCAAGGTTAGAAGCAATTAGGTTGTTTTTAGCGTTTGCCTCCTTCAAGGGATTTAAGGTATATCAGTTGGATGTTAAGAGTGCTTTCCTGTACGGGAAAGTGAAGGAGTTGGTGTATGTAGAACAACCGCCCGGATTTACAGATCCAAAATATCCTGATAGAGTATATCGCTTAGATAAGGCTCTTTATGGATTACATCAGGCACCTAGGGCGTGGTATGAGACTTTATCCAACCATCTTTTAGAAAACGGCTTTGAGAGGGGTAGGATAGATAGTACTCTATTTGTGAAGAGAAAGGGAGATCACTTTATCTTGGTACAAGTGTACGTAGATGATATCATTTTTGGATCATCAGACGAACAGATGTGCAAAGATTTCGAGAAGGTTATGAAGTCTAAGTTCGAGATTAGTGCTATGGGAGAGTTGAATTTCTTTTTAGGGTTACAAGTTGACCAAAAGAAGGAAGGGATGTTTATCCATCAAACTAAGTATGTCTATGACATATTAGAATGGTTTGGGATGGAGGGAACTAAGTTGACTGCCCACTTCAGCACGCCGATTCAAGTGAATCACAATCTCGGGGCGGGTACTGAAAGTGATACCGATGTGGATCCGACTTTATATCGAGCCATGATTGGGTCACTTATGTATTTAACTGCTTCAAGACCTGACATAATGTTTGCTGTGTGTATTTGTGCTAGGTTTCAAGAGAATCCGAAGGAGATGCATATGAAGGCTGTGAAGCGGATTCTACGATACCTCAAGTCGAAACCGAAGTTGGGTCTTTGGTATCACGCGGAGGGAGATCTAGAGTTGGAAGCGTTCACGGATTCTGACTACGGAGGATGCAGCTTGACGCGCAAATCTACAACTGGAGGTTGTCAGTTCCTAGGAGGGAGATTGGTATCCTGGCAATGCAAGAAACAAACATCGGTAGCCGTGTCAACGTGCGAGGCCGAGTATGTTGCTACTGGTAGTTGCTGCTCACAGGTTCTGTGGATACAACAACAATTGCGGGATTACGGTTTGGCTTACACTCAAACTCCTATTAGGATAGACAATCAATCTACAATTGCTATAACAAATAATCCAGTTAAACACAGTAAAACAAAGCACATAGACATAAGGCATCATTTTATTCGTGATTGTGCTGAAAAGAACTTAATCAAACTGGTAAAAGTGGCAACAGAAGATAATAATGCAGATTTATTTACCAAAGCGTTTGATAAGACACGGTTTGAGTATTTAATTCAACTGAATGGAATGCGTAACCCAGAGTAATTTGACCTTAGTAGTAGTAAGTTTATTTTCTTTTAGAGTCGTAGTATTTCTTTCTTTACAGTAGTCTGCTAATTTAGGAAAGTTTCTATTTTTAGTAAGTTTCTAATTTTAGTAAGTTTCTATTTTTAGTAAGTTAGTAGGTTAGCTTATTTTACTGCTTTTTCTTATGAAAAACAAAAGAAAAAAGAGAGAAAATTACAAAAATACAAAAAAAGAGAATATCAGAAAAAAGAGTTAGGTCTTAGATACATAGGTTCAAAGTGACGAAAATTAGCACCGTCGTTACAGACTCTAAGTATTTAGTCTTTCACACATAATGCAACTAAATCCTAAGTGTTATACGTTATTTAGTTTGATGTGTTGGTAGGCATAATACATATAGGGAATCTCAAGGCTAATAAAATATTCTAGAAAAAGTCAAGCGTGTCACTAACTTAGATGTACGACCAATCGGTCATAATTTTTATGTACAAGACATACAAACATTGAGTCTAAATGAGGTATGCAAACTTTCTGGGGATGTATGGCAACATCAAATACATCTGAAAATGGAAAGAATAGAAATCTCATGTAAAACTGAGAGTCGAAAACATGCAACTCTGTTGTACGTAAGTACAGACCTGTTG
>JAANYP010007945.1:0-18520 GCA_020465985.1 Centrapalus pauciflorus | reverse complement strand
CGTTTAACCCTTGTTCCGTAGGAATTTTCCACTTGGTCTAAGAACCCGATGAGCTTGGAAGCCGTCTCGTCCTTTGTACCTAGAAAGAAAACCCAAGAAAATCGTGAGTAATCGTCAGTGATAACTAAACAATACCAACTACCACCTATACTCCTTTTGTTGATTGGTCCGAAGAGGTCCATATGCAACAAATCGAATGTGGTAGAGATGGAGTTCTGAGTCTTGGACTTGTGTGCCTTCTTATGTTGTTTGCCCTTCTTGCATGGCAGACACTTATCCTCGAACTGGAAACTCTTCATAGGCACACCTTGCACCAATCCATTTTTCGTTGTATAGTTCATTTTCCTCAGGTGCAAGTGTGCCATACGTCTGTGCCATAAAACCGATTCAGTCTCCGAAGCTTTAGATAACAAGTAGATTGGTCCCACTGAAGATTCAGGCTTATTCATGTCTAGCATGTACAAGTCATTCTTCCTTGGAGCCCTCATCAATATCCACTCTTCTGGAATCTTGAACCCCGGTTTTAGCACCAACGCCTCAGTAACAGTGAACAGCACTGAATTCTTCTTATCACAGATTTGAGATACACTAATGAGATTGTGAACCAGTTTATCAACGTGATAATTTTGATCCAACTTGATCGTCCCATTAGTGACCACTCCAGTACCCGTGATGTTTCCTCCTTTATTTCCCGCGAATGATACAAATCCCCGATTCCCTCCCTTGAAGCCTGTAAGTAGACTTCTTTCCCCTGTAATATGCCTGGAGCACCCACTGTCGACGAACCATTCGTTGTTTAGACCTATGGTTATCTCCTACACATGAAAGAAAATAGGTTAGTTATCACGGGGAACCCAAGCCATAACTGACTTGGTTATACCATTCTCGTCCACATACTTAAACTCTTTCAAATACCCATCTCTCCTTTCAGGTGACTTGGGTCTTTGAACTGGAGTCTGTTGTGGTGCAGAGTGATTTAAGTTCACTCTCGGCCTTTGTGTAGGCATTTGCTAAGGAGCTCTTGAATAGTTACGATTATAATGCATTTCGGACTGATATCTCTGAGCTCTACCTGGTGTTTGATGTCTTACAGGAGTGTGTGACCTAACCGGAGTGTAAGCTCTGCTAGGTGTGGTACTCCTATAATTTTGTTGTGGTCCTGACCTAGATTGATTAATGACTCTATTTGGTGAATTAGTCCTAATCACTTCTTTTGGTCAACCTTTCACCGGTATTTGTTTCACATCTGGTTTGGGTGTAGCTTGCACAGTTTTCTCGGTACTCTGAGAACTACTGGTGCTCGCAACACCTGTAGAAGGCTTAACTTGTTCTGGCTTCCCTGTCTTAGGTGTAATGTCTACTTTCCTATGCGGACAGTTAGAAGCAACGTGCCCTCTTTCGTGACATCTAAAGCAAGACATCTTGTCAATAGACTTCTTGTGTGTGCCCTTTGACTTAGCTGTCTCACTAGTGTCTGGTTCTTTTGGTGCATCTATAGTGACTGGTTCATCATCCTGATCATTAAAATCAATTTTGTGTTTTCCTACAGGTGTATCACTAGAGGAAGGCACAAACTTAACTTTCTTAATCTTAACATTTGTATCAGTCACCTTAGTTGCATTTTCCTTTACAGGTTCAGACACTTGTTCAGGTATTTCCTCTAAGTCTACTGATTTCTCAGTTTTCTCCTGAGGTTGAGGCACATAGTTGTCATTAAAAGGCGGAGGACTCTCATGATATCCTAGACCTACAGGCTTTTTAGATTGGCGTTGAGCATCTAAAACTTTCTCTAGGTTAAGACTTGAGTTCCTAAACTTTTCAAGTTTACTATTTGCCTCAGCTACCTTCACCTTAGACTCAGCTAGCTCTACGTCTTTGGTTTTCAGCTCCTTGGTGAATGCCTCAACATGTTCGTACATGAGTTCTAACCTAACACACTGTTCGCTCAGTTTGTCCTTTAGAACTATAACATCTTGTGCATTAGCCTTAAGCTTATCCCTAAGATCTTGCTTGATATCTATCAGGCTAGCATTATCTGATTTTGAAGATGCATTTTGAGCAGTTATAGTTTGATGTGATTCTAGTACTAAATTTAACCTATCGTTAGAAGTAGCACATAAAACACACAATTCATGGAAAAGAGAGAAATTCAGACTTACCTTTGTATTATCTGATTCTACGTTGGCCATCTTAGTGGCAAACTCCAAAATCGTCTTATCATCCGACTTCTCCACCCACAGCGGACTGCTTTCTTTTTGACTACTTTCCCTGTGTTCTGCTCTGCTCCTTCACATCCACTCTCAGTCACATCAGCCATAAAGGCTCTAGCGTTAGTTTCTGGATGTGTGCTCCAGTCATAAGTACCGTCCGGCTGTCTGTCTGATGTGACGTTAGATAACAGACCAACTATGTTTGCTTGACTGGTTGATGTACTCGGAAGATGTCACTGTTGTGATTTTTTCTGATACTGTCCATGATTCTGATTTTGCCCTTGGTAATTCTCTACCTTCGGTCTCTGACACTCTCTAGCGAGGTGTCCTAAGCCTTGACAGTTGTAGCATTTGACCTTGGACTTATCGAAGCCAATCCCTTTGTTACTCATATTTAGATTTCTTCCCGTCCGTTTGATGAATCGCTTAACCCGTTGAGTTACCATGGCCAGTTGCCATTTGAGATCTATCTCTTCAAGGTCATCAGGGTCTACCTGATCGTAATCCTCATCCCAGAGTGCAGGATCGTTGATGTTACCCTGAACGCAATTTCCATATGTGGCCACGAATGAAGCCAATAGATTTAGATGGTCTTCAGCCGATTTAGCGCTCATAGGCATCTTAGAATAGCCCTGAGATGTGGATGCCGGTGTAGCCTGATGTTGCTATTTTTCTGGTTTACTAAACCCTAAGAAAGCTCTACTTTGCGATTCTTCAGTCTCTGCCGGTGACGATGTTTCTCCCGTGAAAAAGGCTGTAGCTGTCTTTATATCGGCTGCCACTGAAGGTTTTGATTTTCCAAAATACATTGCTGGATTTTGGACTTGTTCATAATCCATTTCTGCCTTCAGTAACTCAAAATGATACGCCCTCAGCGTTCCCACCACATCCTCCGGAGATTGAGTATAATATTTATCCTCATCAAGCTTAATTAAGGCCACGTACATCGCCCATTTGGCCGGTAAAGCATCCAGAAGCTTATTGTTCTTCTCAGTGTCACTATACTCAATATCATGACTGTCTAACTCAGTCAGCAGATGATAGAAACGTGTGATAGTGTCTTCCAGCTTTTCATCCTTTAATGCTTTGAAGATCGCAAACTACTGCTTGAGCATCTCCGTACGTTTCCTTCTTACCCTCGGGTTACCCTCACACCTCTTCTCCAACGAGTCCCACAGCTCCTTTGTTGTCTTCTGATTACGAAAGGTGTGCAGTATGTCCTGAGGTAAAGCCATCCGAATGATAGCGTACGCACGGTTCTCTGCTTCGTACACCTTCTTATCGTCCTCCTTCATCATAGAATAAGGAACAACCTTTTGTCGTCCTTCTACCTCAGCTGTCGGTGGAATGTATCCCTCGTCGATACATATCCACATGCGCATATCGTTAAAGCGCGCGAAGTCGGCAAACCGAGCCTTCCACCAGTAGTAATCTTCAAGTTTCATCAATTTTGGCGGAGTATTTGCTTTTCCGACCTCGTGATCCATCTCTAGAAACCGTTGTAGATTTGTCATTGTTTCAAAGATAATTGAACTTAAACTTAATTAATTTAATTCGAAATTAATTTAAATTAATTCTTTCGAATGTTAGGTAAATTCGAATATAATTAAATTTAAACCTATTTGGGATAAAATTCAAGTTAAGTTTTTAAGTCCAATCAAAGTCGAAATATATGGCAAATTCGAAGGTCTCCAAACTCGAATGTCCAGGTAATCTCGAACAACAGTCAAAATCGAAACTTAGATAAACTCGAATCCCCTATTCGACTTTAGTCCAAAGTCGAAGCCTAAAGCAGATTCGAAACCTCTAAACTCGAAATCACTTTTTAGGAAACTCGAAAGGAGCGTATTTTGATCAAACTCGAAAATGAGCAAAACCATAATTACTCCTTAATAAATTCGAGCGCCGCAAATTCGAGAAACGGCTAATACCTCGAGTTTTTCACGGTTTTCAGATTAAATCAATATTTTTACAAGTAAAAATATTGATTTTGATAAAAAATGTGAACTACAACAAAGTATTTCCCGGATTCCAATTTGATAAGCTCGAAAAATCCAATAACAAGTGAGATTAACCGTCCAAAAGCGTCAAGAAACCTAGGATGTATCTTTATGAACACGAAGAACACCCCTTTGGCTCTGATACCACTTGTAAGGTCTTGCACTACACAGATCTATCTAGACGCGACACCGTCAACGAGTGCGGAATCCTCGTTAACGGCTTGACGGATATAACACTCACACGGAACACGGAGACTATCACAACGCTGTACGGTCGACAACGAACGCACCTACGAGATGATTCTCTCCGAACTAACACTCTATCAGCTGATAAACTCGAGATCGCCCTTTTGCTTAATCTCACACGAATTCTGCAAAAGTCTACTAATGGTTCGAGTTAATCCCTAATTATAGAGGCTCATTCGAGTTTGACATGGGCCAAACTCGAATCAGGCCCAAGGCCCATTCGAGTTTGTCCCCTTGACACTCTCGAATCTACCTTATATTGCACATTCGAATTTACTATAAATTCGAATGATGAATTCGAATTTATTCTAATTCGAATTTCACATATTAAACTTATATTTGAACTTATGTTTTAACTTATGTTTGAATTTATCTTTGAACTTTATGTTTGAACTTCTTGTAATATATTACATCAAGTTCGAACATACAATCAATAACTATCAAACATATATAAACACATATATCAAACACTCGTTAATATTCAATACTTTGCAATATCACTTGAACCAAAATGCTAATACACTTAGACTGTTATCGTCACAAAGGGTGTACCAACATCGGATAGGTCCGAATTTCGGTGGGGTCGTAGATCCCGTTTCAAGCTTCATTTTGACGTATTGTAGGCCGTCTAACGATGTTCCAGTCAAAAGTTATGGCCTCTGCAAGCAGTGAACCGAGAATAACACTTAAGAAATTACCGATTAACAAATTCAACGATTAAACAAGAAAAACTTGTAATTATTGAACAAGAAATGCTCGAAATCAGTACAAGATTAATTGCTTATGATTATGGAATAGAAAACCAAACAAAAACAGAATATTAACATAGAATTAAGAGCAAAACCTTTGATTTTTCCGGGGTCCCGAATGGACAGAGGCGGGAGTTTCTGTTGGTACACCCTGTGTGACGATAGCAGTCTAAGTATAGTCAGCATTTTGTATAAGTCTATCTACTTGATATTGAATATTGACTATTGTTTGATATATGCGATTATGTGTGTTTGATATTGGTTGATTGACTGTTTAAACTTGATGTAATGGGTTACAAGAAGTTCAAACATAAAAGATCAAAGATATATTCAAACATAAGTTAAGACAGAAAATCAAACATAAAGTTGATGGTGAAATTCGAATTTAGACTAAATTCGAATTTGCACTTATGGTAGATTCGAATTTCTCAAGTGGACAAATTCGAATGGGCCTTGGGCATGGTTCGAGTTTGTCCTAAGACAAACTCGAAATGGTCAGTATAATTAAGGATTAACTCGAATAATTATCAGACTTTTGCAGAATTTCGTAGAGTGATTAAGCAAAGGCGATCTCGAGTTTACTAGTAATCAGAGAGAGTTTTCGGAGAGAATCTCCGTGATTCGTGTGTGTCATCTTACCATCAAGCCGCTAACAAGGATTTCGCACTCGTTGGTGTGTGTCGTGTCTAGATAGATCCGTGAGTTCAAGACCTTACAAGTGGTATCAGAACCTACGGGGTGTTCTTGGTGTTCTTCGTGTTCATAAGCATACATCCTAGGTTTCTTGACGTTTTGGACGGTGAATATCATGATTTTTGAGGTTTTTCGAGCTTAACAAATCAGATTTCAGGAAATAGTTTGTTGTAGTTCAAGTTTTTGACCAAAATCAGTATTTTTACTTGTAAAAATAGTGATTTAATCTGAAAAACTCGAAGTATTAGCCGTTTTTCGAATTTGCGGCGCTCGAGTTTAGTAAGGGAGTATTAAGGTTTCCAAAAATTTCGAGTTTGACCAAAATACGCTCCTTTCGAGTTTCCTTAAAGTTTGCTTCGAATTTGGCCAGTTCGAATTTGCTTTGGGTTTCAACTTTACACTAAAGTCGAAATAGGGAATTTCGAGTTTAGTGGACCTTCGAATTTAGTTGGGTGTTCGAGTTTAGTGGACCTTCGAATTTATTTGGGGTTTCGAGATTAGTGGAGCTTCGACTTTGTCATTAGTTTCGAGTTTAGCTGGATTTAAAACTTAATTCGAATTTAATCCCAAACAGGTTTAAATTTAATTACATTCGAATTTACCTAAATTCGAAAGAATTAATTTAAATTAATTTCGAATTAAATTAATTAAGTTTGAATTCAACTATATTTGAAACAATGTCAAGTCTGCAGAGGTTTATGGAGATGGATCACGAGGTTGGAAAGGCGAATTCACCACCGAAGTTAATGAAAATTGAGGACTATTACTGGTGGAAGGATAGGTTTGCCGACTTCGCGAGATTTAATGATATGCGAATGTGGATCTGTATCGACGAAGGATACATTCCACCTACAGCTGAGGTCGAACGTCGACAAAACGTTGTGACTTATTCTAAGATGAAAGACGACGACAAAAAGCTATATGAAGAAGAAAACTGTGCATTCGCTATCATTCGTATGGCGTTACCGCAGGAAATCTTGCACACCTTCCGTAATCAGAAGACAGCAAAAGAGCTGTGGGATGCGTTGGAGAAACGGTGTGAAGGTAACCCAAGGGTTAGAAAGAATCGAATGGAAATGCTCAAGCAGCAGCTCGCAATCTTCAAAGCCTTGAAGAACGAAAAGCTGGATGAGAATATTACACGATTCTATCATTTGCTAACGGAGTTAGACAACCGTGACGTGGAGTATAGTGAAACGGAGAAGATTAACAAGATTCTGGATGCTTTACCGGCCAAATGGGAGATGTATGTGGCCTTAATAAAGCATGATGAAGACAAATTCTGTACTCTGACTCTATATAATGTTATTGGAATGCTGAGGGCATATCACTTTGAGTTGCTAAAGAAGGAGACTGATTATGACCAAGTTCAAGATCCTGCTATGTACTTTGGGAAATCAAAGCCTTCAGTGGCAACTGAAATGAAGACCGCTACAGCATTCTTCTCGGGAGAGACATCGTCACCGGCTGAAACAGAAGACTCACTAAGTAGGGCTTTCTTAGGGTTTGCTAGACCAGAAGAAAAGCAGCATCAGGCTACTCCGACATCTACATCTCAAGGATATTCAACGATGCCTATGAGCGCAAAATCGGCTGAAGACCATCTGAATCTGTTGGCTTCATTGGTGGCCGCTTACGGCAATTGCGTTCAGGGCAAAATTAACGATCCTGCACTTTGGGATGAGGATTACGATCAGGTAGACCCTGATGATCTTGAAGAGATGGATCTGCAATGGCAACTGGCCATGGTGACTCAGAGAGTTAAACGGTTCATCAAAAGAACGGGAAGGAATCTGAACGTAAGTAACAATAAGATTGGATTTGATAAGTCCAAGGTTAAATGTTACAACTGTCAGGGGTTAGGACACTTCACGAGAGAGTGTCAGAGACCTAAAGTAGAGAACTACCAGGGACAGTATCAGAATCAATAGGGACAGTATCAGAATCAATCGCAAGGGCGATATCTGCCAAGTAGTTCAACCAGTCAGGCGAATATAGCTGGTTTGTTATCTAATGTCACATCAGACAGACAGCTAGACGACACTTATGACTGGAGTACACATCCAGAATTGAACGCTAGAGCCTTTATGGCTGAAGTGACTGAGACTGGAAGTGATGGAGCAGAGGATATCACAGGGGACAGCAGTCAGAATGAAAGCAGTCCGATGTGGGTAGAAAAGTCAGCTGATCAGACAACTCTGGAGTTTGCCGCACAGATGGCCAACGTAGAATCAGATCATGCCAAGGTAACTATGAACTTTTCTCTTTTTCATGATTTATGTGTTTTATGTACTACGTCTAACGATAGGTTAAATTTAGTACTAGAATCACATCAACCATCTCTTCTCAAAATGAAACGTTAAAATCAGATAATGCTAGCCTAGTAGATATAAAACAAGATCTTACGGATAAGCTTAAGGCTGATGCACTAGATGTTATAGTTCTAAAGGACAAACTGAGCGAACAGTGTGTTAGGTTAGAACTAATGTATGAACATGTTGAGGCATTAACCAAGGAGCTTAAATCCAAAGAAGTAGAGCTAGCCGAGTCTAAGGTAAAGGTAGCTGAGGTCAATAGTAAACTTGAAAAGTTTAGGAACTTATCTCTTAACCTAGGGAAAATCTTAGATGCACAGCGTTAGTCTAAAACGCCTGCAGGTCTAGGATATCTTGAAAGTCCTCCACCTTTCAACGATAACTATGTACCTCAACCTCAGGAGAAAACTGAGAAATCAGTTGAATAAGAGGAAATACCGGAACCAGTGTCTGAAATTGCAAAGGAAAATGAAACTAAGGTGACTGCTAACAATATCAAGATTAAGAATGTTAAATTTGTGCCATCCTCTAGTGATAAACCTGTAGGACAACACAAAATTGACTTTAACGATCAGGAGGATGAACCAGTCGCTATAGTTGAAACAAAAGTGCCAAACACTTGTGAGACACCTAAGTCAAAAAGCACACACAAAAAGTTAATTGACAAAATATCTTGCTTTAGATGTCACGAAAGTGGGCATGTTGCTTCTAGCTGTCCGCATAGAAAAGTAGATAATACACCTAGGACTGGCAAACCGGAACAACTTAAGCCTTCTCCAAGTGTTGCAAGCACTAGTAGTTCTCAGAATACCGAGAAAACTGTGCAAGCTGCACCAAAATCTGCTGTGAAACAAATACCTGTGTCAGGTCGACCAAAAGAAGTGATTAGGACTAATTCACAAAATAGAGTCATTAATCAATCTAGGTCAGGACCACAACAGAATTATAGGAGTAACACACCTAGCAGAGCTTACACTCCGGTTAGGTCACACACTTCTGTAAGACATCAAACACCAGGTAGAGCTCAGGGATATCAGTCGGAAATGCATTATTATCGTAACTATTCAAGAGCTCCACAGCAAATGCCTACACAAAGGCCGAGAGTGAACTTAAATCACTCTGCACCACAACAGACTCCAATACAAAGACCCAAGTCACCTGAAAGGAGAGATGGGTATTTGAAAGAGTTTAAGTATGTGGACGAGAATGGTATTACCAAGTCAGTTATGGCTTGGGTTCCCCGCGATAACTAACCTATTTTCTTTCATGTGCAGGAGATAACTACAGGTCCAAACAACAAATGGTTCGTCGACAGTGGTTGCTCCAGGCACATGACAGGGGAAAGAAGTCTACATGAAGACTTCAAGGGAGGGAATCAGGGATTTGTATCATTCGCTGGCAATAAAAGAGGAAATATCACCGGTACTGGAGTGGTCACTAATGGGACTATTAAATTGGATCAAGTTTATCACGTTGATAAACTGGTTCACAATCTCATTAGTGTATCTCAAATCTGTGATAAGAAGAACTCAGTAATATTTACTGACACTGAGGCGTTAGTGCTAAAACCGGGGTTCAAAGTACCTGAAGAGTGGATACTGATGAGGGCTCCAAGGAAGAATGACTTGTACATGCTCGACATGAACAAGCCGAAATCTTCAATGGGACCAATTTGTCTGTTATCTAAAGCTTCAGAGACTGAGTCGGTTTTATGGCATAGACGTATGACACTCTTGCACCTAAGGAAAATGAACTACATCACGAAAAATGGATTGGTGCAAGGTGTTCCATTGAAGAGTTTTCAGTTCGAGGATAAGTGTCTACCGTGCAAGAAAGGAAAACAACACAAGAAGGCACACAAGTCCAAGACTCAGAACTTCATTGCTGCCACATTCGATTTGTTGCATATGGACCTCTTCGGACCAATCAACAATAGGAGTATAGGTGGTAGTTGGTACTGTTTAGTTATTACTGACGGTTACTCACGTTTTTATTGGGTTTTCTTTTTAGGTACAAAGGACGAGACGGCTGCCAAGCTCATCGTGTTCTTAGACCAAGTGGAAATTTCTTACAAAACGAGGGTTAAACGAATTAGAAGTGATAACGGAACAGAGTTTTAAAACACAGTAATTGGTGTATATTGCCTATCAAAGGGCATAGTGCATCAATTTAGTGCACCTTATGAGCCACAACAAAATGAGGTGGCCGAACGGAAAAACAGGACATTGATTGAGGCAGCACGGACCATGCTATCAGATTCAAAGCTTCCTACCATGTTTTGGTGGGAGGCAGTGAATATCGCATGCCATGTTTTAAACCGGGTCCTTACTGTCAAATCATTGAACAAGACCTGTTATGAATTTTGAACAAACGGCCACCAAATTTAACTGGCTTCGAACCTTTTGGGGTACCATGTACTTTAATGAAAACAAAACATCAACCAAAGTTTGGTGAAAAGGCTGACGAAGGATACTTCCTAGGTTATGTGCCGAACTCACCAAATAAAAGGGTTTTGAATAAATCAAATGGTACAGTAGAGATTGTGTATAACATTGAAGTCACAAGTTATACACATGAACCCCAAACTGGTCCGGAATGGATATTTGATTATGACAAACTGTTTGAGTCATTTAACATTCCTTTGGATGAAAATGCAGGTACTATCGAATAGGACATGTCGTCATTAAATCTGAATGACGAGGGTCATTGTTTTCCGAGGACCACTTTTCAATCAACATCTGAGCCTACATCAACTGAAGATAGATCTCCAGAAGTTAGTGATTCTGAAGCGCCTACAAACGAAATTCAGACTACAAATTCAGCCTCTGAAGACAGTGTCCATGAGGAAGAAAATGTGGAGTCGGAAGTCGTTCCCCCGTTAGGAGAGATAGAATCAAATTTAGGAGATAATCTGAGAGTTGACGAGATAGAGACATCTAGGATCAACAAGAACCATCCTATAGAAAGCGTCATAGGAAGTCCTAATGCTGGTGTGAGGACTAGGAGTAGTTTAAATAACAACACTGTGTTGTTGTCGATGATAAATGACTCCGAGGCCTTTCATACCTGCCTCTATTCATGTTTCATCTCGCAAGTAGAGCCGAAAAATGTGCAAATGGCACTAAAAGACAACTCTTGGGTTGAAGCGATGCAGGAAGAACTGTCACAATTTTGGAAACTAGAAGTGTGGGAGTTAGTTCCGTTACCTCGAGGAGAAATAGCAATAGGAACCAAGTGGGTTTTTAAGTGCAAAAGAGATGATCGGGGTATAGTCACTCGCAACAAAGCAAGACTGGTGGTAAAGGGTTTCAACCAAGAGGAAGGAATCGATTACAATGAAGTGTTCGCGCTAGTGGCAAGGCTTGAAGCAATCTGTTTGTTTCTAGCTTTTGCTTCCTTCAAGCGTTTTAAGGTTTATCAGCTAGATGTTAAGAGTGTTTTCCTTTATGGGAAAGTGAAGGAACTGGTATATGTGGAACAGCCGCCCGGGTTTACAGATCCGAAATATCCAGACAGAGTATATCGGTCAGATAAGGCTTTGTATGGATTGCATCAAGCACCGAGGGCGTGGTACGAGACTCTATCCAACCATCTATTAGAAAATGGGTTTGAAAGAGGGAGAATAGACAGTACACTGTTCGTGAAGGGAAAAGGAGAACATTTCATCTTGGTACAAGTGTACGTCGATGATATCATTTTTGGATCATCAGACGAGCAAATGTGCACTGATTTTGAAAAGGTGATGAAGTCAAAGTTTGAGATGAGTGCAATGGGTGAGTTATACTTCTTTCTGGGTTTGCAAGTCGAACAGAGGAAGGAGGGCATGTTTATTCATCAGACGAAGTATGTCTATGACATCTTAGAGCGCTTCGGGATGGAAGGAACCAAGCTGACAGCTCACTTCAGCACGCCGATTCAAGTGAATCACAATCTCGGACCGGGTACAGAAAGTGATACCGATGTGGATCCGATGTTATATCGGGCCATGATTGGATCACTTATGTATTTAACTGCTTCTAGACCTTATATAATGTTTGTTGTTTGTAATTGTGCTAGGTTTTAAGCTAATCCGAAAGAGATGCACATGAAAGCTGTGAAGCAGATTCTACGATACCTCAAGTCGAAACCGAAGCTAGGACTTTGGTATCACGCGGAGGGCGATATAGAATTGGAGGCATTCACGGATTCAGACTACGGAGGATGCAGCTTGACGCGCAAGTCAACAACTGGAGGTTGTCAATTCCTAGGAGGGAGACTCGTTTCCTGGCAATGCAAGAAACGGACTTCGGTAGCCGTGTCAACGTGCGAGGCCGAATATGTTGCTGCTGGAAGTTGCTGTTCACAGGTTCTGTGGATACAACAACAATTGCGGGATTACGGTTTGACTTATACTCATACTCCTATTAGGATGGATAACCAGTCAACAATTGCAAAAACTAATAATCCAGTTAAACATAATAAAACCAAGCACATAGACATAAGACACCATTTTATACGTGACTGTGCTGAAAAGAACTTAATCAAGCTGGTAAAAGTTGCAACGGATGATAATAATGCAGATTTATTTACCAAAGCTTTTGATAAGTCACGTTTTGAGTATTTGATTCAACTAAACGGAATGCGTAATCCAGAGTGAGTTGACCTTAGTAGAGTTTTATTTCTTTTTATAGCAGTAGTCCTTCTTTCTTTTTATAGTAAGTTTAGTAGCTTAGGATAGTTTCCTTTTATAGTAAGTCAGTAGGTTATTTTATTTTCTTACTCTTATTTATGAAAAACAAAAGAAAAAAGAGAGAAAACCATAAAAAGTTCAAAAAAAGAGAATATCAGAAAATGAGTTAAGTCTTAGATACATAGGTTCAAAGTGACGAAAATTAGCACAGTTAATACAAGCTCTAAGTGTTTAGCTTTCACACATAATACACCTAAAAATCTAAGTGTTATACATTATCCAGTTTGATATGTTGGTAGGCATAATACATATAGGGAGTCTCAAGACTAATAAAATATTCAAGAAAAAGTCAAACGTGTCACTAACTTAGATGTATGACCAATTGGTCTTAATTTTTATGTTAGAGACATACAGACATTGATTCTAAATGAGGTATGCAAACTTTCTGGGGATGTATAGCAACATCAGATACATCTTAAAGAAATGGAAAAAATAGAAAAATCATACTAAGAGTCAAAACAAGTAACTCTGTTGTACGTAAGTACAGACCTGTTGCCTCTGGTTTGACTCGAGTTAGCAAGATAAGTCGCTTTGTTGTACGTCGGTACAGACCTGTCACCGCTGTCTTGCTAGCTTTAAAAATAAACTTTAAGACAATCTAAGACACTTTGTTGTATGTAAATACAGACCTGTGTCCGACGTTTGCCTTTTAAAGAAAGTTTGCAATACCAAAAAGTTATAATCATCGTGTGTATGCCTTGATCATAAAAGTATGTCTAAGTATGAGTCACGTAAGGTAATTTCTTGATAAATAAAAATGCCAAGGGATATTCCGAAGTGTAACATGTTTAAAGGGAAAATAATACCAACAATCGGCTAGAAATGTATGTCACGACAAACGATCAAAGGAATCAAAAATTCCTAAGTGTGAAAGTTTGAATGCTGAAAGTGCGTATTTGACACCGCTATCTGATTGAACCTTTCTTTGACTATACTCGTCAAAATTATTTTGTTAAATGTTTAGTATAGGTTGTAAATTTTTAAATTAATGTAGATTAGTCTAAGTTTAAATTTTTGCTCAAAATTTAAATTTTACTTTATTATTTTATTTTATTCTATTTTCATTTCATCTTTATTTTTAAAATTTTAATTTTTAAATTTTAGGAAAAAGGTCAAAGTTACTGAGGGTGCATTCTTAGTTGAATAAAATAAACACTGCATGAAAATCCTGTGCTGAGGGTAAATGATTTTGCATAGTTTATTCTGTTACACGAAAAAGTTGAAAAGTTGAAAAAGTTGAATTTAATTCAAAGATTTTCATAATTTTCAAAATTTTCAAGTTAAATTCGAGTTTAAGCCAAAATCGAATGAATATTCGAATTTGGCAAGGACTTCGAGTTTGGCAAACTCGAAAGAGGTCTTAAACTCGAAGGTGGTTAGTATAAATAGGTCAACAATGACATTCATTATTCACCTACCTTCGATTTTAGTACTTCGAGTTTATCCAGAGAGATTTCGAGTTTGTGTGTTCGACTTTACCGACTTCGAGTTTTTCACTATTTGTCGAGTTTTTGTCCGTTTGTGTTCGAGATTCCTAACAAATCTATGTATAATCAACATCATTGTACAAAATTTAGGGTGTTATAGACTCAATTTGAGCCAAAATCAACTGATTTTGAGGTTTTAATGGTGTAAACTTTGTATTTCAAAATAACAAAGTTTGAACCGGTAAAACATCAAATTAGTGACAAATATCTTTGATTAGAACCTATTAGGAGTAATGGATGTAATTTTCTAAGTCTAAAATGGTTGAAATCTTGGATTTTTGTTGTTACACATACCGACATCTTCGAATTTGATCATGGTTTCGAATTTGATCGTGCCTTCGAGTTCGTCATTAAACTCGAAGAAGCCAATAAATTCGAAATGTGTGTTGTTTCGAATTTGGTATTCGAATTTACCATTAAATTCGAATTTGGTATTCGAATTTACCATTAAATTCGAATTATTTGCTTAAAAATTTAACCAAACTTGTAGAAATTCATGAGTGTTGGATTTTGAACTTACATAAGCTCAAAATAAAACAAATTTGAATTTAAACAAGTATATGTTTATATTGATAATTTTAATATTTTATATACTTTATTGTGCAGATATGGCAGATAGAATTTTTGTTCAAAAGCATAATATGATCATTTCTCCTGACCGTGAGCTGCCTGAGGCTTAAGCATTCCGCCAAATGGTGGATTTTTTTGGCCGCTTCGAGGGTTTCATATGCCCTTTCACATAATGTTCAGATAGTGATCCCATATGTTCGTGAATTTTGGGACCATTTGCAGGTCGATTGTACAGTCACTCCGACTGTATTAAGGACCAGGATAGCGGGACAGCCCCTAGTATTCTCAGCAGATGTGTTAAGCAGAGTGCTGCAGTTGGGCTCTTCAAAGCAAGAGGATGGGCCGATAGACTTTCCGTTAGCAGTCAGGCAAGCGGCGTTCATCAGAATGGGTTATAGCCTGGATGTGGCTAAGTCCTCATATATGAAGAGCGGTTTAATCGGGCAGTGGCGATATCTTGCACACGTCTTCATGGTGTGCTTTGCTCCGAAAAAAGCAGGATTTGATTATATTGTTTCGAAGATTCAGTCAGGAATGATCGCGTTAGTCTACAATCAGAGGTTCAGCTATTCAGAAATGTTCTTTGCAGAGTTTGTTCATCAGATAACAGCTCCGGCACGAGAAAGATTTTTGTTATATCCGCGATTCGTGATGATGTTGATCCGACATTTCCTGCCGAATCTTCCGCAATTACCTGAGATTCAAAGTGTTGCAGTAATCGCCAAGAGGATATTTGCAGATTGCCAAGCACACAGAGGTGCTTTGGCTAGGCCAGTGGAGGCACCACTTTTTGGTGCAGTGATTAATCCGGATTTTCAAGCCCCTGAAGGTGCCAAATGGGCCGGGGAAGTTCAAATTCCACAGCAGCCTCAACAACAACAGCAACAGCAACAGCCCAGGCCTCAGCAACAAACGAGGAGGCAAAGACCATCAGTCAAACAGACTCAGGCCACTGGGCCTTCAACAAGCCGAGTGCAGGAGCCAGAAGAAGCTGATCCTTCAAGTGTACCTCCCGTATCTGATCCAAGGGTAGAAACATTGGAAGAAATATGGGCACAGGGGCCTCTTGCAAATGAAGCAATTACTTTTGAGCTCATTGGAGAAATTCTGGAACCACCAGCTGATGAAGATGAAATTTTTCGACAGATAGAGGAATATGCTCCTGAGGAAGCAGGTCAATATCTGACAACTTCTGAATCTGAGTCAGAAGAAGTAGAAGAGATAGAGATGGAGGCACCAACCACAACAGAAGATCCGTCTATTCGCATAGGCACATATGGATCAAGGATGATAGTGATTGATGAAGAAGCAGGAAGGAGAAGAGCAGCGAGGGATTCAGATGCAGATGACTCAGATTTTGAGGCTGAAGATCCTATTCCTTTGGTGCCTAGGCATAGGACCAAAAGGCATCGTTTTATGCAGGGAGCTTCATCGGCCTCTGCTTCTTAGCCGAAAATTCCACCCGCTCAGCCATCAGCACAACCATCCATTCCACCACCACCACCTCATGTTCAAACATCCATTCCCTCACCAATCATTCCAACTCCCATCCAATCCATTCCATCCACCTCATCAACCTTCACCGATAATCAACGGTTTTCTGAGCTCAGGAGCAAGGTTGACTTCCAACAAGTCCAAATTTTTCAGTTGACTAAAGCCATCGGCGAGATACAGGCGCATAATGCAAATGTTGACAAAGAGAATGCAGAGTTGAAGAAATTTGTTGGAAAGATTGAAGAAGAGAACCTTGAGCTGAAAACGTTTGTTGCAGATCAGGCTGCCGAAATCCGCACGATGAGATCCCTTATTGAGCAATTAATAAAAAATCTAAAGGCTCAGGGGGAGACAAGCTGCAGGGATTCTGAGGAGCCAAGAAGGGGAGATGATGACGAAGGCAATGATCCCGATGCACCGAAAGAGAGTGAGCCAGTAGATTTTTGTGCTGTGCAACATGCTGAAATTCAAGGGGAGCCAAGTCTGAGTGGAGTTGAAGGAGGAGAGGCAAGTTCCTCAAAGGTCACTGAGAGCGACATGAATGAAATGATTGAAGCTTTGATGAATATTGAGGAAGAAGTATTAGATTTTGACTTTGAAGAGGAGTTTGATGAGTTGGAAGAAGGAGAAATTATTCCTGAAGACGTTCCGGAATGGCAACCAGATGATGAAGTGTTAGGTGATGAGGAAGATGAAGCAAATGAGATTATTATTCAGGAAAATCCCATCACCGATACATATATGTCGGAGGAACATAATGTGATTGACATAGAAGCTATTAAAGCTGCTTTGAATGTTGAATCTCAAGCTGAAGAGCATGCCAGGGAGCTTACAAATGAAGAAAAGAGAAAGCTATGGTTTAGGGCTGAGAAGAAGGAGATAGAATTGAAGGAAAAGATGTGTGTGCCTAGTGCTGGAAAGCTCTCAGGAAATATACTTAGCTGGTTCTTTGATCGAGAACTGCAACTGTTTATTATCAAGAGAAAGGATGGCCTCCAGTATCTCAGGAGAAGATTGAAAGATTTCAACTCACTACCAAAAGTTGAGATAAAGGCGTTGGCATGGAAGGAGCTCATCAATATCGGAGACGATCCCTACGCTGAAATCATTGCTAAAATCATTAGAAGGGAAGGAAGGTCGAGGAAATTTGAAAGGCTCAATCCGAGAATTGGCAAAAGAGTGATGGACCATACTAGAATTGATCCTCTGACTGGTAGACCATTGATGAAAATTCAGTATAAACCAGTTAGATGTTTGAAGAAAGTCCCACTAAAGCCGATGCCACAGAATGTTTTGAGGAATCTCAACTGGTGGTACGTTGAAATCGAGACAGGTGAAGCGGTGATGGAAGACTTAGAAGAAAAGGTTATTCTTAGAGTGTACGATCCACTGCACCTAGTTAATCTTTCCAGAGATGACCTTCAAGTGCTTCATACTCACAAAATCTCGTGTGATGCGCATATGGAGTTTGAGGCCAGAAAGTATCAGAATGTGGTTAAAGTTTGTGTTGAACAAGGCCTGTATGCTGGTAGTAGTTTAAATCAACCATGTACTTAATCAAAATGTAAATAGTTAGAAGCTATTGTCAAGGGGGAGTCTGTTGGTACACCTTGTGTAACGATAGCAGTCTAAGTATAGTTGGCATTTTGTGTAAGTCAAATTACGTAATATTGAATATTGGCTAGTATTTGACAAATGTGATTTTGTGTGTTTGATATTTATAGTTTGTATGTTTGAACTTGGTGTAACGTATTACAAGAAGTTCAAACATAAAGTCCAAAGATTAATTCAAACATAAGTTAAAACATATGTTCAAATAGAAGTTTGACAGGTGAAATTCGAATTTAGGGTAAATTCGAATTTATCATGAAATCAAATTCGAATTTGTCATGTGGACAAATTTGAATGGGCCTTGGGCCTGGTTCGAGTATGTCCCAAGACAAACTCGAAATGTTCAGTATAATTAAGGATTAACTCGAATAATTATGAGACTTTTGCAGAATTTCGGAGAGTAATTAAGCGAAGGC
>JAANYP010007943.1:0-107572 GCA_020465985.1 Centrapalus pauciflorus | reverse complement strand
CTGACAAAATTGGCACTTGGCTTTATCAGCCTTTTGATTGAAGACAGTGAGTGCCTATGGGAAACATGTACCCGTTTATGTAAATGTGGAGTTGTGCAGGTGTGTGCAATAATGTCTGCCAAAAACTGAGGATACATCAAAATTTTCCCATTCTTTAGGGAATGATGCTTTAACATTCCTTGAAAGATCATGTTTAAAAAATTGAACTGTTGGCCAGTAGAAAAGCACACTAAGGCAGTGGCAATATTTGAAGAAAACTCAGACCAACCAGTTCTTTTGGGGCTTAAACATTGCTGAATAATGTGCACAAGGTATTTCCATTTAGGAGAAAAATGTGCCTTAAGAAAAGTAAAAGAATCAGCAGGGCCCCTATAACCAATGTTTTGAAGACCAAAATGTAAAGCTTGAAGGGATAGGTCGGTTATACCTGAGGCATCTTGAAGATGCAAGTGACGTCTGATGGATTCCTCAGTGATATGGATAGTAGTTCCATCAATCTTGGAAAGGAGGGTAGGCACTCCATTGATGGTTTGAACAGATGTATGGTTCCAAAACTGTTCTATATGGGAGATGTATATAGTAGGGTTTATGGTTAGGGCATAATGAATATGGGAGTGCCTGAGGAAATCCATCATTGTATGAAACGGTTGAAGTTCAGAGTGTTTTAGGGTGTATGGGAGGCAGTTATGCTCTTTTACGAACTCCATGGATGAACAAACGATGGTTGTAGGGTTTGAAAGAAGAATGTGTGATTCGTTCAGAGAGAAAGTAGAAGGCCGTGGAAGAAGAATATGAAACTGGTAGTTACAACTGAATGAAACTGTGACCTTTAAAGGTTTCGAGAAGGTTGGGTCCCGCGCACACATTTGAAAAATTACCCAAATACCCTGCACACTTTGACAGATCAAGTGAAAATAACTAGCAGTCCGAGAAAATGAACTAGCAGCATGAGAAAATACTCATGCAGTTGGTGTAAAATTGTGCAACTTTTCAATGGAACAGTGTCTCCCCCTTAAATTAGCATACTGAGTCGATAATAATGAAAACCAATTAATCCATGTTTACCATACCAATATTTGATATTAGGAAAGTGAACCTTCCCACATCAAAAGGTTTTGTAAATAGATCAGCTAGCTGATCATCTGTATGTATTTTGGTAACTTGGATTAATTTCTTTTCATTACAATCTCTGATGAAGTGAAACCTGATTTCTATATGCTTGGTTTTTGGGAATTTCACTGGGTTTTGCACAATGCTAATTGCACTTGAAGTGTCAATATAAATAGGAGTGGATAAGAAATTCATACCATAGTCTCTTAGCTGATTTTGAATCCACATTACCTGGGAGCAGCAGCTTGCAGCTGCTACGTATTCTGCTTCAGTGGATGATGTGGAGACAGTTGTTTGCTTTTTGCATTGCCAAGAGACCAGTCTTGCTCCTAAGTATTGACATCCACCAGTTGTGGATTTCCTGTCAATGTTGCAACCACCTTAGTCACTGTCAGAATAAGCAGTTAGTTCAAAAGGAGAGTCTTTGGGATACCATAGGCCTAAATGTGGTTGGCCTTTAAGGTATCTGAAGATTCTCTTAACAGCAACCAAGTGAGAATCCTTTGGAGAGCATTGAAACCTAGCACACACACAGACAGCAAACATAATGTCAGGTCTTGAAGATGTTAGATACATGAGAGATCCTATAAGGGATCTGTATAGATGAATGTCCACATCTATGCCATCTTTGTCTGTATGGAGCTGTTTATGAGGATCCATTTGAGTGCTTGCAACCTTTGTGTCTTGATAGCCAAACTTTTCCAGTATGTCTTTGACATACTTTGATTGACTTAAGAATAGACCAGTAGGCTTCTGTTTAACCTGCAGCCCTAGAAAGAATGTGAGTTCCCCCATTGAACTCATTTGAAACTTTTTGTGCATTAGGGCCTCAAAATCTTTGCACAACCTATCATTAGTTGATCCAAAGATGATGTCATCAACATAGATTTGGACAAGAAGAATCTCAGCTTTGATGGATTTAGTGAAGAGTGTTTTGTCCAGAGTGCCTCTCTTGAATCCATTCTGTAGAAGATATGATGACAGTGTGTCATACCATGCTCTGGGGGCTTGGTGAAGACCATAGAGAGCTTTGTCTAGCTTGTACACCCCGTCTGGATACTTGTAGTCTTCAAAACCAGGAGGTTGACACACATACACTTCCTCTTCAATTGTCCCATACAGGAAAGCAGACTTAACATCCATTTGATACACTTTAAATCCTTTGAAACTTGCATATGCTAGAAACAGTCTGATGGCTTCAATTCTGGCTACTGGAGCAAAGACATCATCATAATCTATTCCTTCTTCTTGAGTGTACCCTTGTGCTACTAGTCTTGCTTTGTTCTTGATGACTATCCCTCTCTCATCCTTCTTGTTTCTGAACACCCATCTTGTTCCTATTGCTCTATTACCTTTAGGAAGATCCACCAGAGTCCATACATTCTGAATTTTGAACTGTAAAAGCTCTTCTTGCATAGCTTCAATCCAGGATGAATCTTTTAATGCTTCTGATGCCTTTTTAGGTTCCAATTGAGACATGAAACAGGCATGTTCAAAAGCAACTAGACTGAATTCAGGAACTGCTAGTTCAGCAGCAGCAGTCTCATTTTGAACCATCTTCCTTGTTTGAACAGGAGTGCTTGGATCACCCAGTATTTGATTGAGAGGGTGATACTTATGAACTCTGAGTGTGGGCTCTCTCTCTGTTTGAAAGGAAGTTCCAAGGTTTGTATCATCTCCATCAGAACTAGTGAATGGTTCAGTTTCTGAAACAGCTTGACTTGAATCTGGACTGTTTCCTGTTGTGTTGGAGCTGTTCTTTCAGAACTTTGGAGTGGCACTTCAGTGTCTGGATTTGTATCATTCAGGACCCCTGGAGGATCACAAGACAGAAGTGGTAGAGTGGTGAAATCATCCCAACTTGTTGAATCTGCAGCAGTCTGAGACTTTGTGCCAACAGCATGAGAAATTGTATTGGCAGCATGAGAATTTGTGTTAGCAGCTTCAACCCTGTATGCATCAGCTTCTGCAGTATACTCAACAAAGCTCCGAGAATTTGTTAGTGAATCTAAATCAAACAACCAATTAGGACCAGTGCCTTTGATATTAGCAGTATTTTCATTAAATTCAACATTGACACTTTCTTCAATTGTTTTAGACACACTGTTGTATACTCTATAGGCTTTGCTTTGAGTTGAGTATCCTACAAAGAATCCTTCTTCAGCTTTACTCTCAAACTTCCCTAAGTGAGTCTTAGTGTGAAGGATAGTACATGGGCATACAAAAGGCTTGAAGAAAGCTATTAGGGGACTTCTGTTATGGAATAACTCATAGGGAGTTTTTCCTTGAGATTGGACAACTTGAACCCTATTTAGAACATAACAGGCTGTATTAACAGCTTCTGCCCAGAAAGTCATTTGCAGATTTGAATCAGCTAGCATTGTTCTAGCAGCCTCAATTAATGTTCTATTCTTTCTTTCAGCTACACCATTTTGCTGTGGTGTTCTTGGTGCACTATATTGTCTAGCAATTCCTTTGGACTCACATAAACTGTTTAGAATTTGATTTTTAAATTCAGTTCCATTGTCTGATCTTATCACCTTAACTTTGGAATTGGATTGGTTTTCTATCTTAAGGATAAAAGACTAAACTAGCTCAGCAGTTTCATCTTTGGACCTAAGAAAGTAAACCCAAGTAAATCTGGTGAAATCATCAACAATGACTAAACAGTATGCCCTTTTATTCAAACTCAAAACAGATGTTGGACCAAATAGATCCATATGTAACAACTGAAGAACAGATGAGATTGAATTTACTTCTTTGGCCTTATTAGAAGTTTTGTGTTGCTTACCTTTAAGACATGCTACACAATGATCATCACAAATGAACTCCTTTTGTGGTAATCCTCTTACCAGATTCTTTTTAACTAAAGCATTCATGGACTTGAAGTTCATGTGACACATCCTTCTATGCCAAAGAGCAGACTCATTTGATGATGCTTTGGATATTAAACAGCTTAAAGTATTTGATTTAGTCAAGAGAGCTGTGTCCAGGCAGTAAACATTGTCCTTTCTTGGTGTTCTAAGTAAAACAAGATTTTCAGGAATTTTGAAATCCTTTGAAAGAACAATGCACTAAGAATCTGTGAACAGAACAATGTTTTGTTTGTCACAGATTTGAGAGACACTCAATAAATTGTACTTAAGCTGTTCAACATACAGAACATCATGGAATGTCATGTTGCCTGCATTAACAGTACTTTACCTGTAACCTTACCTCCCTTTGAGTTGCCTCCAAATGCAACAAAACCTCCATCAAAACCTTTGAAATTTGACAAGCATTCAGAATTGCCTGTCATGTGCCTAGAGCATCCACTGTCCAGATGCCATCTTGTTCTATGAGGAGACCTGTGGTTGCCCTGCACAAATAACAGCTTAGTTAGTAGTGGAGTAAACCCAAACCAAATTGGTTTTGGGTTGGCCTTGTACATTGACATAACTAAAAACTGTTTTTGACTTCTTATATTTGGTGAGATCTACTGATGGAGTCTTTGGAGAGTATTTAGTGATAATATGAGGTATCCAACTATTTTGATCATCTTTTCTTCTGACAGTCTCAGATGATTCACTAGCAGCTCCAGTTGGATGCCCAGCAGCTTGAGCTGTGTTTGTAGTGCTAACAGTTTCAGTTTTTGCACTAACAGCATCAGATTTTGACTTAGCAGTCTGATCTTTTGCATTAGCAGTTTGAGCAACAGATTTGTCCTTGACACACCATATTTGTTTAAAACTTGATTTAGGCTTTGCCAAAACTTGTTTTTGATGTGTGGACTGTTTTTTATTAACTTTTGAGAATCTGTGATCAACTGTTCTCTTTGGAGCTGCTGTGGAAGGTTTCACTTTTGAGTGCTTTGCCTGTTTAGGATTTGATTTTGTGTGATGCACAGTCTGTTTTGCAACAGCTGGTTTGTAAAAACAATCCTTGGCTAAGTGATTCTTCCTTCCACAGTGAAAGCATCTTTTGACAGTTTGAATTGGAACACCAGACTTTTCTGTCAATTTCTGGTTCTTGTTTCTCTGGTTTCCTCTTACCTGCTGTTGTTTAGGAAACTTTTGAACACCATGTTTTTGGCATGTGCAGATAGAAACAGTTTTACCTCTTTTAGTTCCTTTTGATGAAGATGCAGTGTTACAGTTAGAATGTACAGAAACTTGTGGAGTAGCATTGCATACACTCATCTTCTCTTTTCCTTTCTTACTGGGAACTTGGACTTCTATGGGTGCACTCTTTGTGTCACAGTCTCTATTTTGACTCTTATCTTCTTTTAATTCAGGACTGTTATCAAGGATAGGATCTACAATAGTCATAGACTCATCTAGTGGTTCATTGACAAGTCTATCAGCAACCTCACTCATTGGGTGTATGTACTTGTTGTTGTATGGAGGAGGAGTGGCCCTATATCCTATTCCTTCTTTGGGATTGACCTGAGATTTCACTCTATCTTTGAATTGAACTTCCATTAGGTGTTCTAGCTTTTGATTTGCTAACTTGAAGTTACCTAGATCTATGTTAACAGATTCTAGTTTCTTATTAGCCTCTTACACCTTCTGTTCAGTCTCTTCTACCTTTTTATTCAGAGATTATATTTTCTTATTGAGTTCCTTTTTCTCCCATTCATGATAGGTTCTATCATACCCCATTTGAATCTCATTATCCTTATAATCATTGATCTGTTTTTCCAGATCTTCTATGACTTGCATATATTCATATCTCCTTTCTTCCATCTTAGCTAGAGTTTTGCACATGCTCTCATTATGATCTCTGTACTTTTTAACCATATTTTTGCATGATTGAGAGCAGAGTTTAGAATTTACCTCAGATGGTAGTTCAGTGGAGGAGACATTTGATGTTTCTGCCATAAGTGCTTGATTTTGAAATTCTTCCTCTGTCTGATCACTCCAGTCAAACACATTGTCTTCTTGAGAGACAAGTGCTGTTGATGAGGACGCTTGGATGGGCTGTGAAGTCCTTGATGGCTGTTGACCTTGAGATCTACATTCTCTGGCAAAGTGACCAAGCTTATGGCATTTATAGCATTCCACTTTTGATTTATCAAAAGATGGTTTGCCTTCTGTCTTAGCTTGAAAGTTGGCCCTACCAGTTCTTTTCAGAAATCTTTTGGCTCTCACGGTCAGCATTGCATGTTGCCACTTTAAATCCATCTCTTCAAGATCATCTGGATGAATTTGTTCCAAGTCTTCAACATTTAGAGCAAATAATCCATCATTGGCAACAAAAGCCTCATAGTGAGTTTCAGCAGAATTGCCATCACCACCTGAAAAAGAATCACAGTTATTAGATTTTTCAGAAGAAAGAAGAGCAGTATTGTGATTATAAGAAAAGGAATTCTTTTTAGCATCAATCTCAGTCTCAAACACTCTTAAACTGTTATACAGATCATCCAATTCTATCTCATCAAGAGTGTCTTTTGTTCTCCACTGTGCAGCATAGACTGTCCATTATTCTCCAAGAGATCTGAGAAACTTTTTGTTGACTTCATCTTGATCCAGATTGACCTTTGCACTTTCCAGTTCACTTATCAGTTTGTTGAACCTGTCAAAGATTTGAGTGAGGTTTTCATTCTTGCCACCAGAAAAGTTTTCATACTGCTGTTTCAAGAGGTCTTTTTGATTTCTCTTGGTACTGGCATTACCAGCAAACCTCTTCTCTAAGGCATTCCAATGAGAGTGAGCAGTATAAAAATTTTGAACTGATGTTGATAAGCATTAGGAATGGCTATTTGTAATAGTGTGAGTGCTTTCACTTCATTCATTCTAGCCTTCCTTTCAAGTTCAGTTTTTGGAGGAGTTTTGACTGGTTTTCCCTCATCATCAAGTTCTGGATCAACTACAGGAGGGAATTCAACAGCTTCCCATATGGCATAATCAATGAATTGAATATGCTGTTGAATCCTGAGTTTCCACATCTCAAACTCAGTGGGCTTGAGCATAGGCACTTTGAGTCCTTGCCCAGATCCACTGCTGCTATTTTCAAATTCCATTGTAAAATATTAAAATTCTGAAAGAAAGTTTTCGACTTTGAAAAACAAAGAACGACCTGTGGCTCTGATACCACTTGTCAGGATCTAAAATATGAATAACCAAGATTAACTGATTTGAAATTTATCAGAGTATAAATCAATAATCTTGCTTTGAATCAAAGTTTAATTAAGAAGTTTGCGGAATAACACTTAATTATTTTAACAAAAACTTTCAGCACCAATGAAGCATAAAACATAAGAAGTAATCAAGACTGTTTGTATTGCTGAATTCAATGATTACAATCACCTCTAATCTGTTTTGATTAGACGAAGAACACAGACTGTTCTTAGGGTTTTACAACCTTAGAG
Source organism: Centrapalus pauciflorus (assembly GCA_020465985.1). Taxonomy (NCBI): domain Eukaryota; kingdom Viridiplantae; phylum Streptophyta; class Magnoliopsida; order Asterales; family Asteraceae; genus Centrapalus; species Centrapalus pauciflorus. The sequence goes on along the minus strand of JAANYP010007943.1, from coordinate 100,113 downwards.
GCTTATGAAAACTTAATCAACAAAGCAATTACAGACTCAAAATATGCAGTAAACTTCTATGAACTGTTATACAATAGAAAAACTATTCTGTCTATTTATATTGCTTTTTGGACTTGTTTCCTTGAAGAACTATGACTTCTCTGATAGTAGATATGCTGGAATCTTCGTGTAGATATCTTTCCTGAAAATCAGCACTTTCTGTTTATGAAACTGTTGAGCAGCTTGAATGTCTTGACAGCATGAACTGAGCAGCTTGAGTTGTTTTGCTCTGGCAGCTTGAACTTTTACACTGGCAGCTCGAGTTTCTTCAACTAGCAGCATGAACTTTGTATTTACATGAAAAATCTACTAACAGTCTGAGAAGTCTAACTAACAGCTTGAATGTACTTAAACTATTTCCCAACAGACATCAAGCATTTCATAAATAAAAATGCATTTTGTGTGTATGTGGTCATTGATTTTCACATTATGATAGCAATCTTCAGATTCCTTTAAATTTAGAGAAGTACATTCCCCTGATATAAATTTTTATGATTACAATATTTGAATGTTATGTCCTTTTTCCAAGTAGTACTATGTCTCAATCGTCATCGTCGCGCACCATTTATTGGGATGATGGATCGCTTAGGGGATTCCCACAGCGTAACCCACAGTATACCCCCATCAGTGAGAAAGAGGACCCACCAGAACACTCTTAGTCATCTGAGGAAGTGTCTAGCCAGAATCAGTCATCAGAGTAGCCTCCTGATCCACACCCTACCACATTGCCTATACCCGCGCCTACGCTGCCACGGCCCCGTACACGCGAGACGACACGCAAGAGGCTTCCGATTCCAGGTTCGGCTGGAGCTGGACCAAGTGCGCCACCATCGAATGTACCTCAGTACCCCCAAGTTGTGATGGGGACACCATTGAGGGATGCTCCGGAGATGATTCATGAGCAGTCCGGTCAGTTTACTGATGTGAGGGCAGAGTTGGAATATGTGAGACAGAGGCTAGCCAGACAACAGTGTATTTATACAAATCTTACTGAGATGGTGGAGCACACTATGACGGTCCTTGAGCAGGCTGGAACCACTGCCGAGAGAGCTAGGATTTAGGCTAGGTGGCGAGGAGTGTGGACTATCTGTACCGGTTGATTGGGAGGATTATTTTGGTCGGGATTGGCATGCTTGTATTCTTTGTTTGGTTGAGGATGTGGGATTAGGTGTTGTGGATGGATTTCTTATGAACTTGCAAATTATTGTTATGACGTATTTTGAATATCACAATCGTTGGACTAAAAAAAAATCAGAAAACCCAAATTTTGGAATATTAATGAAAAAGGGTTTATTTATTTAAAATGTCTTCCTTTCTATATATGTGTGTTTATGTATGTTTGTTAAATTTGAAAAACTTCTTAACTATGAAGTATTTTTATAAACATATATATTTATTTTAATCAAATGATACATGAAAGATAATAAAGCATACCATTTCAAAATTTTCTGTATAGAACAATGCCGCCAAGGAGAGCCACCGTAACACCGAAACCAACCCTGAGCTTGATCGGATAATTGGTCAACATATCCATGATGCCATTCTAAACATCATCTCGCAAGTAACGGCAGGCTTCGAAGGAGTGTAAGGAGCTATTGCTCAGGGAGTTTTGTTAGAAAAGTGAGGTTCAGAAGCTGGAGGCTGAGTTCTGGAACCATTCCATGGTGGGAAAGGACATCGAGAAGTACACCTCACGATTTCACGAACTTTCAAGACTAGTTCCTCATAAGGTTACTCCCAAAGCGAAGAGGATTGATAGGTATACTTGGGGTCTAGTGCCAGAAATCCTAGGAATGGTTACTTCATCCCAACCCACCACCATTCAAAGTGCGGTGCATTTGGCAACAAGTCTGACCAATGATGTTGTAAGAGCTGGGATGTTGGGTCTAAAGTCAACTGTTGATAAGAGGAAGGCGGAGAATCAATCAGGAAGAAAGCAAGGAGGAAAGTCGACTAAGGGTCGACAGAGGGGAGGAAACTATGGGATGCAAGTACAGGAGCCAAGGCATCAAGGGAAGCAGCCTAAATGCAATAAATGCAATTTTCACAATGAAGGACCAAGGCAATACCATAAATGCAAAAGAATGTTAAGAGGGTGTGTTGTGAGTATGGAAGCCCGGACCACTTTAAGAATATATGCCCAAGGTGGTTGGTGGACCCCATGCTAATGCGAATCCGGCGGGTCAACCCAGGGGCAGAGCGTTTGCCTTGGGAGCTGCCAGGCACGACCCGAATGTGGTGACCGGTCTGTTTCTCTTAAATACCTTCTCCGCATCTGTATTATTTGATTCGGGAGGAGATAGAAGTTTTATACCTTGTGAATTTAGGACCTTAGTTAATGCGAAAACAAAGAAATTAAAGGATGCCTATGTTATCGAATTTGCTAATGGTCAGGAAGCTAAGGTGGAAGATGTAGTTGAGAATTGTAATTTGAGCTTGAGTCATTGGATGTGTGAGATTGACCTCATTACATTTGAATTGGGTAGTTTTGATGTAGTTAATCGAGCCGAAATTTGTTGTTCTGACAAGATTGTTAGGATTCCACTCTCAAGTGCAGAGATTCTTTCTATTCAAGGGGACAAGCCAAACAGAATCCTAAAGATTGTGTCTTGTATAAGAATTCATAAGTTTCTAAAAAAAATTATGTATTCTTAGCTCATGTAGTAGACAAAAGGACAGAAGTAAGACCAATCTCAGATATCCCTGTGGTGAAGGAATATTCTGATGTATTCCCGGAGGACTTGCCTAGATTACCCCCATGTAGGCAAGTTGAGTATCGTATAGATCTTGTACCAGGTGCAACACCTGTAGCCAAGGCCCCGTATCGGCTGGCACTGACTGAGATGGAAGAGTTGTCCAGCCAACTCCGAGAACTTCTTGACAAGTGTTTCATCAGGACAAGTTCCTCCCCTTGGGGAGCTACGATTTTTTTTGTCAAGAAGAAACATGGATCTTTCCGAATGTGTATCGATTACAGAGAGCTTAACAAGCTGACAATCAAGAATCGATACCCTCTTCCCCGAATAGATGTTTTGTTCGGTGCGACTTACTTCTCAACGATAGACCTTCGTTCAGGTTATGACCAATTGAGAGTACGAGAAGGGGACACTCCAAAGACTGCTTTTCGAACTCAATACGGTCACTTTGAATTTTTTGTAATGCCCTTTGGATTAACAAATGCCCCCGCTGTGTTTATGGATTTGATGAATAGGGTTCGTAGACCGTATTTTGGACAAGTTTGTCATAGTCTTTATTGATGACCTTTTGATTTATTCAAGAAGTAAAGGAAGTCACGAATAGCATTTGAGGTAGATCCTAGAATTCCTTAAAGAACAAAAGTTGTATGCGAAGTTCTCTAGGTGTGAATTCTGGATTCGAGAAGTGCATTTTCTCGGGCATGTGCTCAATGAAAAAGGAATTCATGTAGACCCTACCAAAGTAGAAGCTATTAAAAAGTGGGAAGCACTCGAAACTCCCACTGAGATTCGCCAATTCTTGGGAATGGCATGATACTATCGGCGATTTATCGTGAACTTCTCAAAGATTGCTAAATTACTAACGACATTAACTCAGAAGGATAAGAAGTTTTTATGGGAAGAACCACAGGAGAAGGCTTTCAAACTATTAAAGAATAAGTTGTGCAAGGCACCAATTTTGACGCCGCCCAAAGGAATAGAAGGCTTCGTAGTCTATTAAAACCGGTTAAAACTTTGTTTTTTTGTTTTTTTTTCCAAAAATTCTGACTTGCAACCTGTTTAGCCGGTTGCAACTTGATGACGTGTATTTTTTTAAATAGATTTTTGCGTAAAAAACCTCCAACTTGTTTAGTTCTTTCAATTAAAACCCCAAATCATTTTTCATTTGATAAAAAACCTCCAACCAACAAAGATAATTAAAATTGAGTTTTCACTTATCGTATTTCGATGACATGGATATTTATTAAATTTTATTTATTAAACAATGAATTCGTTTCCCAACGAAACCTCAACCCTCTAGGCTAATGAACCTCACTGCTCTGGCTGATCATATTCAGAAGCTAAAATGGAAAATAAATAAAGGAAATTGAACATATAGCTGAACATAAAAATGCTACTCATGAACACAAAATGAAATCGATTCCATCGGCACAATTGAAGTTAAATTTCAAGATTAAACGGCAAAAGTTAATCGAACATACATACATAAAATAAACAGCAGTGAACATAAAGAGGGGATAGAGTAATCGGAGTTGCCGGAGGTAGAGAAGAAGAGAAAAGTTAAATGTTACTTTTGGTTAGAGGTGAGAAAAATATAGTTTAGGGTTTTAATCGAAAAAATCACCAATTTTGGGGTTTTTATGGAAAAATTCAGTTTTAGAATTATACATGTAGCGCCACGTAGGCGCCACGTAAGTCGGGTTTGTCATTTGAATGCCACGTGCGCGCCATGTAAGCATAGCAACCTATTATAATCGGTCAAGTCCTAATTTCAAAAGATTTCACAGGTTAGAGGGTTTTTGTGCAACAAAAAATGGTTATGAGTTTTAATCACAAAAATGGTCCAACTTTAAGGTTTTTTACGCAATTAGCCCATATATTAATCATGAGAAAATTATAATTACAAAAATAAAAGAAGTAATAAAGTAGTTTTTTACTTATTTTGATGTAGTAAAAGAATGCAAAGGAGTAAATGTTGTGTTCTTCAATTAGTTGCACAAAAACTTCCTTGAAAAACTTGGGACAAAAAGTTACGACTTCGGTTTCATTTGTGGTTGCTTGGCCGGTTTCAAAGACGAGGGAAAGGAAGAGGTTTTTTCTTCTTGCAAGTGTGAAGAATGAAGTGAGAATTGGTCTCTGTTTATAGATGAATAAAGGTGGTGAAATGATTAGAAGTTGGAGGTTGAGTGCACATTTTAGCAAAGTGAGCTGATATAAAGTTGATTGTGATTGTGCAAGGCCTTTGCATTAAGACATTGGAGTCAAATGAGGGGTTTGTACCCCTGTGGCCGGCCACATGATGGTATAAAGAGGGTATTTTCATTTTTTTTTGTATAAAAGTATTTTAAATGTATTCTTGTATTTTTATTTTTATGTAATTTTATAATTACTTATGAAATATAGTAATTTAAATGAATTGTTTTTGTCTAGCATAATTAAAGTTATGTATGATTGTTAATGCATGATTAGTGTCACTAATCTTAATTTAATTATGCGGTTAGTGTATTTAACCTATCGTATCGTAATTTGATCGGATTAATTATATTGCCGTTTTATCGGTTCACACCGATGAAATTGTTTTAAGTCGTAAGGAAATTCCTTATGAACTTGTTAATCACTTTGATTAAGTACTAATGACTATTGATTAATTAACAGATGCTAACCTGGTTTGGTGCCGCTTGTGACAGTCTCCCCCTGTTAAGGGAATTTCGTCCCAAAATTTTATCTCGTTTCGGCGGTCTCATTATTTGAGAAAAGGTGAGGGTACTTCTGCTTCATCTGGTCTTCGCGTTCCCAAATGAATTCTGGACCACGTCTTGAATTCCATCTGACTTTGGCAATGGGAATGCGACTGTGCTTCAACCTTTTCACCTCACGATCCATGATCTCTACTAGCTCTTCGACAAAACGAAGTTTATCATCTAAATGAATCTTTTCCAAGGGAATAACAAGTCTTTATTCTAATAAACACTTTTTCAGGTGTAACACGTGGAAGGTGTTGTGTGCACTATTAAGCTCCGATGGTAGGTCTAACCGATAGGCTACAAGGCCTATCCTCTTCAGAACTTTGAATGGCCCGATGTTACGAGGATTCAACTTTCTTCATTTACCAATCGTATCTCCTACTTGAAACTCTAGGGACTTTCTCCTCACATCTCCATATCTCTTCTATTGATCGCGAGCAGCTTTCAATCGATTCCGAATCTGCACAATCTTTTCGGTGGTCTCAAGTATGATTTGTAGGCTTGTGACTTGACTGTCCCTGACTTCGGCCCAACAAAGAGGTTATCGACACTTACATCCGTACAGTGCTTCAAATGGAGCAGCTTTGAGACTCGTGTGATAGCTGTTATTGTACTAGAGCTCCACTAAAGGCAAATGAGTATCCCAACTCTTCCCAAAACAATTCCACAGGCTCTAAAAATATCTTCTAGAGTTTGAATCATTCTTTCACACAAACCATCGGTCTGAGGGTGATATGCGGTCTCATGTCCAAGTTTGTACCCAAATCTTGCTGTAGTTATTACCAAAATCCAGATGTGAATATGCTGTCTCTACCTAAAATGATTGAGACAGGCACTCTGTCCCTAGAGACGACTTCCTTGAGGTAAATCTATGCGGACTTCGTTAGGCGGTCGACTATTACCCAAATGGTATCGTACCCACTTGATGTCTTCGGCAGTTTCGTTATGAAGTCCTGTTTGGCACAAAAAGGCCTCAGTCAAACCTGTTCTACATCTGAGGGGGAGATTTACAATCAAACCTGTTGATGCATTTGAAGGTTGAATTTAAGGCCTGTTATATGCCTTATTGAAACCTGAAGATGATTTGCGATATCAGTCTAAAGCTAGTTTGTCCAAGCTGCTCTGTCTGCTGAACAGGCTGGACGTAAACTGTCTACGCTGCTCTACACTGGTGAGCAGCTTGGGCACCTTTCAAGTGTTCTGTTCTTTGTGAACAGAACCTGTTCTTTGTGAACAGGCTAAACACTTTATGGAATACGTTTCCAAGTCATCATGTATTGTTTTTTACTGCAAGATCAGTTTACAAAGTCGAAGACAAAGTGGAAAACAGAACTGCTCAGCCTGCCCACGCTGTTCTGTAACATGAAGACAAAAGGGTATTTGAAAAAGGGTGACAGACCTTTTTCTTATATCAAAATAAGCCTTTACAAGGAAGAAAGATGCAAAGTTGACATTCCTAAATTAGTTAAAGGCAATGCAACAGTAGACAAAGTAAAAAGACAAAAGTTCTGCACATGTGAGGACAAGTCTGCTTTTCAGAAAAGTGCAGAAAAGGTTATGTTGTCTTTTCAACAAGACTTCTCCTTTTCATTCCGTCCAATGAAGATGTTTCTCCTAGATCCTCTGAGTGAGTATAAAAGGAAGCTTCTAAGGACAGAAAGAAGTGTGAAGAAAGCTAAGTGCTGAAAACCAAGAGTGAACGTGCAAGTGTGTTTTTCATGCATGCAAGCCTGCTGTGTAATTCAGTATCTGTGTGTCCAAGCTGCTTTACATAAGCTGTTCCCTTAAGTCTTGTAAACACAGTGAGTGCTTCTTAGTGAGTGTATTCATTGTATACTAGTTTGAGTTTGTCTTAGACTAGTGAACATACTGTTGTATCTGTCATCTCAGCTTGAACTATTCCGCATTCAAGCTTGTTTGTAATTAACAAATTGTTGATAATACATACAAACATTGAGAAAATAGTGTGTAGTTTTTAAATAGCTGTATTCACCCCCCCCTCTACAGCTTAAAGCTATATACTTTGGGAACCTCTCGGGACCTACAACTGGTATCAGAGCAGTTTAGAGTGTGTGTCATTCTAGATCTCTCATTCTCCCAAGTTTCCATGGACAACAGTGCTGCAAATTCTTCTTACTATGACAATGGCTCTATGGGCAAACCTCCAAAATTTAATCATCAAAACTTCTCTGGTTGGAAGTGCAGAATGATGCTCTATTTAGAGAATCTGGATGTACAACTACCAGAGATAGTGATGGAGGGTCCCTATGTGCCAACCTCTGTTACTACCATAACTCCAGCGGTTGAAGGAGCTGCTCCTGAAATCAGGACCTTTGAGAAAGCTAAAGCTCAATGGTCTGATGAAGACAAGAGACTGGTGGCTCTGGATGCAAAGGCCAGGAACAACCTGGTCATTTCTCTTCCTGATGATGTGTTCAAACAGGTTGAGAAAATGAAGACAGCAAAAGAGATGTGGGATACTTTGTGTACCGTCTATGATGGACCTACAATCACACTGGACAACAGGATCAACAATCTTGTTAGACAGTATGAACTCTTCTTTGCTAAACCAAAGGAGACTCTCACTTAAACCTACACCAGGTTTACTGCTCTAGTGAATGATCTCAAGGCTGTTGGATCACTAAGGATAGTCTTACCCTGGTGAATAATTTTCTGGACATTCTACCTGAAGAGTGGAATTACTTCTCTACAATTCTAAGGAACTCAGGTACTATCAGAAGTATGGATCTGGTCAACTTGTATGGATCCTTACTGAATGATGAACAGTCAAGGCAACAAAAGAGAAATGCCTTGGAAATGTCCAAAAGAGGTGCAGCCTTTGTGGCTAATGTGAGACAGCCTGTAAATCAGGTGAATGATGTGTTCACTCAACCTGATCAACAGGATGATGATAAGGAGGAGGTGTCAGATGAAGAAGATACTGCAGATCTTGCTGAACAAGATGATGAGCAAATGATAGCTATGCTTGTCAAAAGGTTCAACAAGAAAAGGTTTGGAAGAAACATGCTGCAAGGAAGTTCAGGTGCTGGCAAAAAGAAAGCATTTGATAAATCCAAGGCTGAGTGCTTCAAATGTGGCAAAACTGGCCATATAGCTGCTGACTGTGTGTCAAAAGCTGTTGGTCAGTCATCCAAACCATACAAGACAAACAAGGATGATGGTTATAGGGTTAAGTACCTTATGGCCATGGCTAAGCTGGGGAAGTTGGAAAACTCAGTGGGTTCCAACCGCCAAAAGGGACTCATGGCAGAGACTTGTGATTGGGAGGAATCTGATTCATCATCTGATGAAGAAGAAAATCAATGTCTGATGGCCAACACTAATGTTCCATCAACAAGCAGTTTCAAACAAGATATGGCTGAAGCTGAAGCCTTCAGCAGCTTAGAGAACTGGAATCCTACTATGATGTATAAGGTTCAAAATTTTATGGCTTACAGTTCTGAAGAAAAAGTTAAAATGTTTGAATATATGCTTGTTGATCTAAAAGCTGCTGTTGAGAAGCATGATGCTTTACTATCTGAAATCTCAAAGCTTAAAACTCATCTTAAAACTAAATCCAGTAAACTGGACAGTTTCCATAAGTTGGAAACTCAGCTTGATGAATTAAAACACATCAACTCTATTTTACTGGAAGAAAAGAGAGAAACAGATATAAAGCATGCTAAGCTTCAAAAGATAGTTGTCTCTTGGTGCCAATCTGCACAAAAAGTCAGCCATTGTATAAGTCAACAGATCCCTGCACAAATCCAAGCCTATCTTGGAGGGGATCTTGACACAGCAGCTTCCATTGTTGAGATCAATAATCTGAAAGAAGATTTATCCACTCTTGGTGAACTTCCAAACACATTCATTCAAAATGTGAATGGTAAACTAATCTCAACAAATAAGTTTGTCAGGCCTCAAAACACTGATAGCTTGTGTGAATTTAGCTCAAAAACTGATGTTGGAATTTGTTCTCCATCAAGTCAGCCTGATAAGTGCTCTGCTGGTTCACACAAGCAAAAGAAAGGAAAACATGTCCAAACTGAAGTTGTGGATACTAAACCTGTTGACAAAACAGGTTCTGAGTCCAAAGCTGATGGTAAAAAGCATGTTAATCCTTTTGATGCTAATCACTTTGAAAATAAGTTTTCAAAAGGTAAGCAGCTTGTTTTCTACAAGGGTAAGTCTCATGTTGAAAACAAAACTGCTGTGATTTCAAATAAGTTTTCAAATCATAGTGGTAAACTGGTTTTAAATAAGAATAAGTTTTTCAAAACCAGACACAGTGAGTATGCTGATAGGCAGCATAAATCACAATCCAGTAGGGGCAAAGGCAAAGCCATTCCTCAAACTGAGATAATTGGGAATAAGTTTCCCAAACCTGTGGAAGCTCAAAAGCCAATCAAGCTCCCTGTCTTTGAAATCTGTCCTCCTAAAAAGAGGAAAGAAGAGACAGCCAAAGCTGTGACTATTGAATTCTCCACCCAAGCTGTTGATTCATCGAAAAGTAATAAAACTGCTAAACCTGCTGATAGAATCAACAAAAATAGCTCAGAATGTGTTTCTGAAAGATCTTCTTCCAAAAATCCTAAAAAGAGAAAATGTTACAAATGTGGGAAGAAGACACATCTGGCCAAGGATTGTCCTGAATCTGAGGACATGAGGCCTGTTGACTATGTTGTTTCCCTGACAGCTGTCACAAGCAGTGTTGGAAATGTCACAGTCACTGAGAATGGTATTCAAGCTGATACCATTCAAATAGGGAATATTAGTGTGGATATTTCAAGTCCATCAACAAATTTTGATGAAGTAGGAGAACTCATCTCTGTGATGAGTTCCCCTAAAAATAACTAATAATTCTCTTATCACTCTGCAGGAAAAACAACCTACCCAGGTTTGGTACTTGGACAGTGGCTGCTCAGGGCACATGACAGGTTGTAAAGAATTGCTAAGTGAACTCAGGCCTGAAAAAGGGCCAAAAGTCACCTTTGGTGACAATGTACATGGATCCACTGAGGGATATGGAAATCTTAAAGCTGGTGCTGCAGTGTTCAAAAGAGTAGCCTATGTGACTGGGCTAAAACATAACCTTGTTAGTATAAGTCAACTGTGTGATGCTGGCTACAAGGTTAACTTTGATGAGCACCTGGGTTATATATTGGATTCCCAAGGCAAAGTTGTGCTATGTGCTCAACGAAAGAAAGGTGTATATGTTGTGGATATGCATTCTGCTGACCCCACAACTGAAACCTGTTTTCTCACAAGAACAAATGCTGATCTTAACTGGCTATGGCACAGAAGACTGTCACATCTGAACTTCAAGAATATCAACAAACTCTGTAAGAAACAGTTGGTGACAGGTTTGCCTTCTATGACTTTTGCTAAGGATAGATTATGCACAGCTTATGAGAAAGGCAAGCAGAGGAAAACATCTTTTAAATCCAAACATAATTTCTCTATTGATACTCCACTCTTCTTAATCCATATGGACTTGTTTGGACCTGTTAATGTCCCAAGCCTAGGAGGAAGAAGATACACTCTAGTAATGGTTGATGAGTTCTCCAGATACACATGGGTGATCTTTCTAAAGAGCAAAGGAGAGGCTGCTAGAGAGATTATTGGATTTGTCAAAAAGATGGAAATGCTGAACTCTGCCCAAGTAAAGCAGCTTAGAAGTGATCATGGTACTGAGTTCAGAAACAGTACTCTTGAAGACTTCTGTGAAGAGAAAGGAATCACTCAAAACTTTTCAGCTGTAACAACTCCTCAACAAAATGGAGTTGCTGAAAGGAGAAACCGAACTCTCATTGAAGCTGCCAGAACCACGCTGTGTGCATCAGGTTTACCTTCATCATTTTGGGCTGAAGCTGTTAACACTACTTGCTTCACCCAAAACAGATCCTTAGTGGTGAAAAGATTCAACAAGACTTCCTATGAGCTGCTCAAAGGGAGGAAGCCAAATGTAGTTATTTCCATGTGTTTGGATGTCCCTGTTTCATTCTGAATCAGAGGGACCAGCTGTCAAAGTTTGAACCTAAAGCTGATGAAGGTGTGTTTGTTGGCTACTCTGCTATCTCCAAAGCCTACAGAGTGTACAACAACAAAAGAAAGGTGATAGATGAATCTATCAATGTCACCTTTGAAGAGTCCAAGAATGCTTCTACCAAAGCTGTTCCTGAATTAGTTTCAGGAGAACTTAACTTTGATGATCTGATGCATTCAAACAATGAAGAGGACTCAAAAGTTTCCACTACACCCAGTGTGGAACCTGTTAATCATGATGGACATGATGATGATTATGTCAATACATCCTGTGTGAATAAATGTACTGACTTAATTACAACTGCATGTCCAGAACCTATCAATGCTGATTTTCCCAGTTCCTCTGCTGATATGTTCAACAGTGGTCAGACATGTTCAACAAGTGAACAGGCTCAAGACAACAGTGTGTCTGAAAATCTTGAGAGCTGTTCAACAGGACCTGCTGAAGATGTTAACAACTCAGGTGAATCATCATTGAAAAATGATCCTAAGTGGATCAGGTGTCACCCCAATGATCAAATAATTGGTGACATCAACAAAGGGATACAAACACGGTGGGACAACTTAGGGAAATTCTGTATGTTCTCTAGCTTTGTTTCACTGATGGAGCCAAAGAAGGTTGATGAAGCACTAAAAGATGCCAATTGGATCACTGCCATGCAAGAAGAGCTCAATCAGTTTGAGAGAAACAATGTATGGAAGCTGGTCCCTGCCCCTAAAGGTAAAACTATAATTGGCACTAAATGGGTCTTCAGGAATAAGATGGATGAGCAAGGTCATGTCATTAGAAATAAGGCAAGACTGGTTGCTCAGGGCTACAGACAGGAGGAAGGAATTGATTATGATGAAACATTTGCTCCTGTGGCCAGGCTAGAAGCAATTCGTTTGTATCTAGCCTACGCTGCTCATAAGAGCATTAAGGTATTTCAAATGGATGTGAAGAGTGCATTTTTGAATGGGAAGCTGCAAGAAGAAGTCTATGTCAAGCAGCCTCCAGGTTTTGAAAATGAACAACATCCAGGTTTTGTCTATAAGTTGGACAAAGCTCTCTATGGTCTCAAACAAGCCCCTAGAGCCTGGTATGACACTCTTACTGAGTTCCTTATGAGCAATGGGTATTCCAGAGGTAAAGTGGATACTACACTGTTCATAAAGAAAGTGAAATCTGATGTTCAAATTTATGTGGATGACATAATATTTGGTTCTACTAATGAGCAGTTGTGCAAGAATTTTTCATTACTTATGAAATCTAAGTATGAAATGAGTATGATGGGAGAACTTACTTTCTTTTTGGGATTACAGGTTAAACAAACCTCAACTGGAATTTTTATAAATCAAAGAAAGTACACTTTAGATCTTTTGAAAAAGTTCAAATTTGATCAAAGTTCTCCTATTAAAACCCCAATGGCAACTAATGTAAAATTGGATGCTGATGCCAGTGGTAAAGCTGTTTCAGTAACAGCTTACAGAGGCATGATTGGGAGCTTGCTATACTTAACTGCTAGTAGACCTGATATTATGTTTGCTACCTGTCTGTGTGCTAGGTTCGAAGCTGATCCAAAGGAATCTCATCTAGCCGCTGTTAAAAGAATCTTCAGATACCTGAAGGGTACACCAGGTTTGGGTCTTTGGTATCCCAAAGACTCAAGCCTTGAACTAACAGGCTATTCAGATTCTGATTTTGCAGGCTGCAGGTTAGATAGGAAAAGCACAACAGGTGGATGTCAACTCCTTGGTGGAAAGTTGATCAGTTGGAGTAGCAAGAAGCAGAACTCAGTGTCCACTTCTACTGCTGAAGCTGAGTACATTGCTGCTGGAAGCTGCTGTGGGCAGATTCTGTGGATGCAGCATCAGCTTGAAGACTATGGCCTTGTGTATAGGAAAACTCCTATTCTGTGTGATAACACAAGTGCCATAGCCATCTCCAACAATCCAGTATTTCATTCAAGAACAAAGCATATTGAAGTCAGACATCACTTCATCAGGGATCACATTCAGAAAGGTAATGTGGAGGTAAGTTTTATTTCCACTAATGAACAGCTTGCAGACATTTTCACCAAACCTCTTGATGAAAATAGGTTTAATTACCTTGTCAGCAAGCTGGGCATGTTAAACAAGAGTGACTAAGTGTTTCTCAAAGGTCTAAGAATTTGTGTGTTTCACACTGCTCAAGTTTATCTGAACAGCTTAGACAGAACAGGTTTTACATGTTCTGTACTTAGTCATTTGTCTGAAAAACTTGAACAGCTTGAGCACACAACAGGCTGAACAAACACAGTTTACTCGTCCAGCCTGCTCTGATGGTCCAAGCTTCACCCAGTTCACTCCTTCACACTGTCTTACAAGCCATTGTCTTGTAAACTGTTCAACTATTGAACAGAACCTGCTCTTACAAAAGAGAGCAGGCTGAAGGCACAGTTTGAGGAATGAACAGCTTGAAGACTGAACAGCTTATGATGACCCGGCTCATCATAGGTTTGACCAACAGCTTGGACCAACAGTTTTAATTACCTTTCTTCAAACTTAAGTTACTTAATTTATATTTTATTTAACTTAATTACTGCGGATAATGTGAGTTACGTGTGTTCGTGATTAAAAAAAAAGGTCAAGTGGTCTGACAAATGTTTCTGACATGGACAACCGTTCCGTTTTCCGTTAACTAACATTTCAAATCTAACCGCCCAAACCTTCTCTCTCATATACACTCACATTCAAATCCTATAAATACCAACTACTGTTTCATCTTCATCTTCCTCATCATTTCCAGAAATCCTCAAGAACCCTAAAAAGCGACTAAGTGTCTCCTACTTCTTCAAACCTCAAAAATTCCCAAATGGCTCACAGACCTAATCCCTTTCTTCCAGTGTTCGTTGGTGATGATGTTGTCAAACACTCATCAATCACCACAATGCTGACCATTAAACCCACAAACTACGTTGCAAACCTTACTATCCCCAAAAATTATGTGGGGAAAGGTTACGATCAAATGGTGGAGTTTCTGCAAGTTCATCCGTTGAACTATGCTATGACTGCAACTCCTGGTGTCCTGTACCAGGAGATGGTGTATGAGTTCTGGTACACCTGTTCCTACAACCCCAATACCAAAGTCATCAAGGGGACTATTCTTAATGGGACTCAGACCATTGAGATAACTGCTGATCTGCTCAGAGAGGTGCTTCATCTGGCAATTGCTGAGACCTATGACAAGTTCCAAGCTGAGGATGCACAAATGGGCAATCTGCTACGCTTCTGTGGTGTGGCAGAACCCAAACTTGGAGCACCACTGTTTAGGAAGGACCTCTCTCCTACCTATAGCTTTCTATTCGCCTCAGTGGTGATGTGCTTTGGAAGCAAAGTTGGTTCATTTGACCAACTCAGCAGAGATGAAGTTCCAATAGCCTTACAGCTAGTGGATGGGACTACCCTTGATATGGGTAAGTGGATTTTTGTGAATTTGAGGAACCTGGTGCAGCAAGAGTCAAGACCAGCTGCTGTCCGTTATCCCAGGTTTCTGAGCCTCATTTTCAGACATATTTGTGGTGAGCAATTATACAACTCTCAGCCTTTACTTAAGTCTGTTGCATTCCCTGTCATAGGGAATAGAGTTTTCTATACCCCAGTTCTACCCAATGAGCCTCCTCTATCTACACCAATGAGGAGGTTGTTTTGTTTGGTGGAAGGACCCTCTACTGTGAGGGTGGATCCAGAAGCTGCTGCTCCCGCAAGAAAATCCAAAGCCAGGTCCAAACTTGTAAAGAGGACCCTGGCAACTGCTAAAGGTAGGCCTGTGCAAAAGAAGGCCAAATCAGCTCAGCCTGAGTCTATACCTTTAGCCTCTGTGGCTGAGGAGGAGCAGACTCCTCACCCTGATTCATTTGTTGAGCCTGAAGCCTCAGTGGCTGGTGCCTCTGTGGCACAAGAGACCATGGAACAGGCTAGCCCCACTGTTCCTAACCCAGTCTCACACCCTGTCCAAACAGATCCTTTCTCCTCTCCACAATCACCCACTTCATCCATTCACTACCAACGCAAATCTCTCTCCAAAAAGAAACCAGCCCAAAGAACCACCTCCTTTGTTCCCTCTCAACAGGGTTCAGTTGTAAAAGAAGCAAACCCTGCTGCCTCTCCTATTTTGGGAGAAGGTTCAGCTCATTTGGAGCCTGCTTCACTCCAGTCTGAGTCCACCCAGAGTCAGCCTAGACCCTATGGTTTCTCCCAACAGAAACCAGTTGTACAAACGGAGATACTCACATCATCTATCCCAGCCTCCCAACACGCTGAGGATATTGAAAGACAGGAGTCCTCTCCACTCCATACTGCGTCCACACTGTCCCCCACTAAAATCTCCTCACACCCTGAGTCTGCACGAGGTGTCCACGCTGCTGATATAGACCAATCAGCAGCTCAGCCTCAAACTTCTGCTCCCCATGATACAGCTGTTCTACACCAAACAGCTGCTGAGGGACCAACAACCCAAGCTGATGAACCTCAGGGATCACACCATCCCTCTGGTGAGGCTGCTTCCTCCATGCAAATTCCATCAGCAGGTTTCACCGCTGCTGATGTTGAAATGCATATCCCATCTCCCAATGATTAGGTGCTTTTAAACCAAGGCACTGCAGAGGGAACCACCCCTGGTCTTCATGAGGATGTTGCAGCACAAGCAGCATCTGAAAGGCCCCCACCACCAACCGCTTCTCCTGGTGATGCAGCTACAGCCGCTGCTGAAGGACCCCTTGACCCCTCCAAGCTGAGCCATCTAACTTTTGCCCAGGCTATGGAGCTTCTTTCAAAAGTTTCTCTTCCATCTCCATCTCATCCTCAAACACCAGCATCCTCATCATCATCTCCATCTACCCACTCAAAACAGTCTACCCATACACCTCCATCTCCCAAAGACCTGCCTTTGAAGGATCAGCTTTCCTTGCTGACCAACAAAGTTGGTTCTTTGGAAACCACCATGAACTCTTTACCCTCTATCATATCAGACTCTGTGTCTGCACAGCTTCAGGGGTTCTTTGATTCGTTCAAGGCCTCTTTCCCTACCACTCCACAGCCTGATCACTCTCCACAGCTGTTAGCACTCACTGCTCAGCTGCAAACTGTGTCCACCTCCCTCTCCTCTATTCTTTCCATTCAGCAGGACTCTGTGTCCTCAATGACAGCTATTTCCCAACAGCTGTCATCACTTCTTACTTCTTGCAACTCTACCCTTCCAGCCACTCCGGCTAGCTTACAAACTATAATTGGCTCCCTTTCTAACTCTGTGTCATCAGATCTTGCTGATGTGCGAGATTCTCTAGAACTTCATCTTGCATAGCTACAAACTCTGCTGTTCACAGCGTCTGACAGAGAACACATTGTTAAGCTCACATCTTTTGCTGATTCCCACTCCACTTCTCTTTAGACCTGTCTTTCCCAGCTTACTGAGGTGAAGGATAACTTGGCTTACTTAGTGACTAGCCTTGTTGGTCCTAAACCTTCTACTAAACCTGCTGGCAAGCCTGCTGACTTTGTGTCTTCAGGCAGACTAGGTGTTGAAGTCGCTGCTTCATCTCCTTCAAAGGGGAAGAAGTCATCTGCCTCGAAGACTAAGTCTAAGGGGGAGAAAACTTCTTCTCCTAAGGAGATACCAGTGTCTGCAACTCACACTGGTCAGCCAGCAGATGTCTTTGAAACTGGTACAGCTGAGGGTGCCACTCAAGCTGCTATGCCTACTCAGGCTGTCTCTCCAATCCCTGCTCAGTCTAAGGGGGAGGAAGTCACTCCTGAGGACAGGCCTAGCAGTAAAAGGAGGCACTTAATTCTAACTGAAGAAGAAGAAGAAGAAGAAGAAGAAATTCCTGAGGTTGCTGTCACTACAGCAGCAGCTAAAGGAAAAGAAAAGGCAGCTGATGATCCCATACAGCAGAAACAGGCAGAAATTCAATTTCACAAGGCCAGGGCTAAAGAGATGAGTCTTCCTATGCACAAGTATCTTGAGTTTAGAGAAGAACAGCTTCAAGCTCTGGAGGAATTGAGAAAAGAAGAAGAATCTGCGAAAGCTGCTAAATCCTTTGCACTTCAAGAAGCAAAGAAAATTAAAATGTCTACCTTGGAGGTGCAAAAGAAAATAATGGAAGCTGCTAGACAATCAGCAGGGGAGAAAGAGAAGGAAGTAGAGAATGGTACTCAGGTCTCTGTGACCAAATCAACAGTACCCCATGCAAGAGCTCAATTCCATTTTGACAACTTGGCTAAGAAAAAGTTTCATGATGTTGCTGAAAGAAGGCTAGCCAAGGAAGCAATTGTCAAAGCTGTCCCTGTATCAAGGGAAGGCAGTCAGTGGAAGCTTAAAATAACAAGGATGGGTGCAACAGGCCCAGAATTGGAAACTTATGACCACACTGATGTAGCACAGATGGGATACAGGGAGTGGATTGAGCTGGCAGTTGCCCTGAGTGAATCAAAGTCTGAAACTGCTAAACAAATCAGGGCATATGTCAAGAAGTTGATGGAAAGAGTAAAGGATCTTGGCCTGAAATCTAAGGAAGTTAGTGAAGGTGTCTTTGTGACACATCCTAAAATAAAGGCCAGGAGAACTAAGAAGGACACAGAGCTGGAAGAACTCCTTATAATGATTGAACAAGGAGATTATGCTGTGGAAATTAAAGGAGTTGACCACAGTCTGCCTGAAGGAGTAGATTTTGAAGATGGCAAAGTAATTGAAGAGCCTGAGTTAGGGGCATTTTTTGTAGATCCCCTGTCTCAAAAGAAATGTTTTCAAAGAGCTTCAGACCTACATAAAGTTGGTCTTAAGCAGCTTGCAGCCTTCAGAATTGCCTCCTCCTTCAGACAGTCCAGCTTATGGAGAGCAGCCATCTGGGATGAGCTGAGAGGATTTTACAACAGAGGTGAGCTTCAAGATTCTAACTTCATGTTTCTCAGAGTTGAAATTGAAGAAATGGAAGAAACGAGGGAAGAACTTGAAAGAAGATTCAAACAAGGAATGCCATCTGCAGTCCAGTAAAGTCCACCTGCCATCTGGGCAGGTGAAGAATGGAAGTTGTCCATCAGTTGGACAGGCTTACCATTATTTTCTCCCAACTAAAACAGTCCAATGTACATCAGTTGTACTTTATTTACATTTGTTGTAATTTCCTTTACATTAGTTGTAATATACATCAGTACATCAGTTGTACTTTTGTAAGAACATGTGTTGTTCTAATGTAATCAAAATTCAGTGTATATATAAACTGATCTTTTACTTTATGTTAATGTTGTAATTTTATTTCAGCAAATGTACTATAAAAATATATAGTGATTTTTGATAAGACCAGCTTAGACTGGTTATTGCAAATAGGGGGAGATTGTTAAGCACAAAAAGGCCTCAGTCAAACCTGTTCTACATCTGAGGGGGAGATTTACAATCAAAACTGTTGATGCATTTGAAGGTTGAATTTAAGGCCTGTTATATGCCTTATTGAAACCTGAAAATGATTTGCAATATCAGTCTAAAGCTGTTCTATATGTTGCATGTGTTGCAACAAAGACAGTTTGTCCAAGCTGCTCTGTCTGCTGAACAGGCTGGACATAAACTGTCTACGGTGCTCTACACTGGTGAGCAGCTTGGGCACCTTTCAAGTGTTCTGTTCTTTGTGAACAGAACCTGTTCTTTGTGAACAGGCTAAACACTTTATGGAATACGTTTCCAAGTCATCATGTATTGTTTTTGACTGCAAGATCAGTTTACAAAGTCGAAGACAAAGTGGAAAACAGAACTGCTCAGCCTGCCCACGCTGTTCTGTAACATGAAGACAAAAGGGTAATTGAAAAAGGGTGACAGACCTTTTTCTTATATCAAAATAGGCCTTTACAAGGAAGAAAGACGGAAAGTTGACATTCCTAAATTAGTTAAAGGCAATGCAACAGTAGACAAAGTAAAAAGACAAAAGTTCTGCACATGTGAAGACAAGTCTGCTTTTCAGAAAAGTGCAGAAAAGGTTATGTTGTCTTTTCAACAAGACTTCTCCTTTTCATTCCGTCCAATGAAGATGTTTCTCCTAGATCCTATGAGTGAGTATAAAAGGAAGCTTCTAAGGACAGAAAGAAGTGTGAAGAAAGCTAAGTGCTGAAAACCAAGAGTGAACGTGCAAGTGTGTTTTTCATGGATGCAAGCCTGCTGTGTAATTCAGTATCTGTGTGTCCAAGCTGCTTTACATAAGCTGTTCCCTTAAGTCCTGTAAACATAGTGAGTGCTTCTTAGTGAGTGTATTCATTGTATACTAGTTTGAGTTTGTCTTAGACTAGTGAACATACTGTTGTATCTGTCATCTCAGCTCGAACTATTCCGCATTCAAGCTTGTTTGTAATTAACAAATTGTTGATAATACATACAAACATTGAGAAATATTGTGTAGTTTTTAAATTGTTGTATTCACCCCCCCCCCTCTACAGCTTAAAGCTATATACTTTGGGAACCTCTTGGGACCTACAAGTCCATGGTTATCCGTTCCCATTTCCATTGGGGAATCTCTGGTTGCTGCAATAACCCAGATGGTTTCTAATGTTCTGCCTTATCTTTGGAGCATGTTAAGCACTTGCTGATATATGTGGCAATGCCAGCCTTCATTTTAGGCCACCAGCACAGCTCCTTGAGGTCATGATACATTTTATCAAATCCGGGATGAACGTCATATCTTGATTTGTGTCCTTCGTCCATATCCAGCTTTCTTACTCCCCCAAAGCTGGGTAACCAGATTCTGTTCATGAAGTATTGATTCCCATTAGCCCTTAGCACAAACTGTTTATCCATTCCTCTCAGGGCTTCCTTCTTCACATTTTCCTCCTTAACAACATCCACTTGCGCATCATGAATTAATGAGGGAAGATTTGGCTGAATGGTCATCACTAGGGCTCGTACTCTTAATGGCTTCGCTCATTCCTTTCGGCTCAAAGCGTCTGCGACCACATTAGCTTCCCCAGGTGATAACAAATCTCACAGTCGTAATCACTTAATAGCTCCATCCAACGGCGCTGCGTCATATTCAACTCTTTCTTGTTAAAGATGTGCTGGAGGCTCTTATGATCCAAATTTTATACCTTACAAGTAATGTCTCAAAATTTTATGGGCAAGAACTACAGCTCACAGTTCCAAGTCATACGTTCTGTAATTCAGCTCGTGAACCTCTAGTTGCCGTAAGCGTAGGCTATGACCTTATCCTTCTGCATTAACACACATCCTAACCCATTGTGTAAAGCATCGTAATAAACTACAAACTTCTCGCTTCCTTCGGGTAAGGACAAAATGGGCGCACTGCACAATTTGTGCTTCAATAACTAGAATGCTTCCTCCGAGTCATCACCCCAATTATAGTTAACGTCCTTCGGGTCAATTCTGTTAGAGATCTGACGATCTTTGAGAAGTTTTTGATAAATCACCTATAATACCCAGCAAGACCTAGGAACTGACTTATCTCCATGAGGTTCTAGGAGTTGTCCAATTCTTGATGGCTTCGATTTTTGTAGGGTCAACTTGAATTCTTTACTGTTGATCACATGACCGAGGAATTTTACTTCTCTTAGCCAAAGTTCGCACTTTGAAAGTTTTGCATATAGTTGTTCTTTCTCCAACAACTCTAAAATTAGCTTCAAATGCTATTCATGCTCCTCCTTGTTTCGTGAGTAGATTAAGATGTAATCGATGAATACAATCATGAACTTGTCCAAGTATGGTTTGCAGATCCGATTCATAAGGTCCATGAATATAGTTGGTGCATTGGTCAGTCGAAATGTCATTACTTGGAACTCATAATGATCGTACCGGGTTCTGAAAGCTGTCTTGGGAATATCCTCCCCGCGAACTCTGATCTAGTGATAACCAGACCTCAGATCAATCTTCGAATAGAAGCTTGACTCTTGGAGTTGGTCAAATAGGTCATCGATCCTCGGGGGAGGGTACCAGTTCTTTATGGTCAGCTTATTTAGTTCCCGATAGTCGATACACATCATGAAAGTTCCGTCCTTCTTCTTTACGAACAAAATTGAAGCTCCCCAGGGAGAGGAACTCAGTCTGATAAACCCTTTATCAAGAGCTCTTGTAGCTGATTGGATAATTCTTGCAATTCCGATGGGCCTAAACGGTATGGAGCTCGTGCCACTGGTGCCGCACCTGGCACAAATTCGATTTGGAATTCGACTTGTCTAGATGGTGGGAGTCGAGGAAGGTCTTCTGGAAAGACGTTGGGGTAATCACGGACAGTAGGAATATCTTCGAGCCGCTTCTCCTTCGGCTCCTTCCCTGTCATATGGACTAGAATCACTTGACACCCCTTTCGCGGACACTTCCGGGTCCTAAGACATGAGATGATGGTTACTTTGGTGTTTCTCTGTTCGCCTTGGATAGTTAGGACCTCATTGTTGGCCAATGGTATGCGCACCGTCTTCTTATCGCACACGATTTCCGCACAATTTTTCAATAACCAGTCCATGGCTATACCCACGTCAAAACTCCCCAGTTTGACAGGCAACAATTCTATTTCAAATAGTTAACCTACTAATTCTAAGGAGCATCCTCGAATCATATTGTTTGTTCTAAGTGTCTTTCCATCAGCAACTTCTATAGAATACATGGCACTTAATGGGTTAAGAGTGGCATTTATCTGCTTACTAAAGTTAGTGAATATAAAGCTCCTATCCGCACCGGTATCAAATAGTATAAATGCATAACTGTTGTGGAGAAGGAACGTACCCGTGACAATTTCGGGATTCTGCCTTGCTTCGCCACTCCCCATAACAAATGCTCTTCCCTGAGCTCCTACGACATTCTTCAATTTTGGGCTGTCCTTTCTGAAATCCTAGTAACCCCGCACTCAAAGCACCCTTTCTGAGACTTGTTATTGGTTCCGGGGTTGGAAAATCTGCAGTCCTTGGTCGGATGATCTTGTCTCTTGCACTTGCAACAGCGATTCCTACACTAGTCGTTGTGATGATAATTGCACTTGCTGCAATAAGGTTTGTTGCCAGTGTAGCTTTTATTTGATTCAAACCCAGCTACGTAGGCCTTGATTGTCTCTTGCTTCTTTTGTTGGTTCCCCGAATTCCTTCCTGAGCGGTCCTACCATTTCCGCTTGTTGTCTGAACTTTTGGCAGTCGCCGCCCCTTCGCGTACAACATGCTCCATCATATTGTTTTCTATATGGATCGCATTCTGGATTGTCGTTGGGTTAGAGGAGGTGAGGTTCCCTTATATCTGGGGAGAGAGTCCCCAGATGTATCGTTACAGTCTTTTGTACTCTGGGGTAACTATCCCGGGACATAAGAGACTCAGCTCATGAAATCGGCTGGTGTATCCTGTGATGTTTGTCCCAATCCCGACAGGTTCCAAAACTCCACTTCCATTTTTTGGAGTTCGCTCTGTAGGCAGTACTCATATGTCATCATTTGTTTAAACTCCGCCCACGGGAGTTGATAAGCCACATCAATTCCTACTGACTAAACGTAGGAGTTCCACCAAGTAAGGGCTCCATCCGGTAGTGTATGAGTGGCGAACTTCACCTTGTTTTTCATGTGTAGTTGCTGACTCGGAAAACGAATTCCAATTTCTCGAACCAACGGGTTAGGCCAACTGGGACCTCCGTGCCATTGAAGTACCTTCTTGGCAACCCAAGAAACCTTTTATGCTGTAACCTCGTGGGTTAGTTTCCGCCCCTATAGCAACTCCACTGCTTCCTGATCCATTTTGTTGGTTACTCTCGAGGGCTGCGATGGCATCAGCTACCCTTTGAGCTACTAGTCGCTCAATTTCCTCGATGTTCTTCCTTCATGGCGCCATGATCTTGAAGTTTACAGAAAATTAACACGGTGTAAGAAGATAAGTCTATGGGTTTGAAATTTACTAAGGCAGATAGTCATACTACAAATCATCAACACAGATTTATAGATAAACATAATTTTTAATTAAACATAACTTGATACATAGTGTTTTACAATATGGGGTCGAAGTTTTCCTGAATAATTTCTAGCCTACTTAACTACATGATACACTAAGTAGAAAAAGACAAATACTACAAAGACAGGGGAGGCACTACGTGTGAGATGCCTCGGGCGTTTCCCCGTATTCCAGAGCATTGAGACGCTATGTTAGTATGACATTACGTGCCTCGCAGTCCGTCAATCGTCACCGGAGCTCGTCTATTCCATCTTGATGGATCTATTGCACATGCTGGTTCGCCCAATATATGTTGGTATTCGTCATCTACTCCTGCTCGATCCTAATCGTTATATCTCTGACCTCTTGGCGGAGTGGCCTCAGCCAAAGGTCATGTCTGGCGGCCCTTGCCACCAGCAGCGGTACGGTTTGGGTTGTGGGTTCTAGAGTGAGTGGTGATGTTTGCTCGGTGGATGGTCCCCCAACCCCGAAGTGGGTGGCGATTCCCTCCTCGTGTCTCCATTCTTAGAGGGTGTTGGACATCCATCCCCATCATCTTGCATCCACCCGTTGCCATTACGGTGGGCTTGAGTGGGGGGCAGGGACCGAGATAGACTCCTTTTGTGCCATTCGTACCCTTTTTCGGGGTGTAAACAATATCAGTGGTCCATTGGGGTGGTTACGGAAAGGTTTGTAAGATAGAATGTGTTGCGGTGGTGACGGGGTGATTGGTGTTGCGGAGCTAGAGTTACCTTCCTCGTCTTCGGAAGGGTCTTCTTTTTCCTCAATCGGATCTTGGTGGTCTTCTGATTTAAAGAGAATCTCAATGTCCTCTTTGTACATTACAATATATTCGTCTTCGGAATCAGATATGATAATAACCGTGTTGTCCGACATGTTTCAGTAATCAGGGTGTATTTATAGTTGTTTTAGTTACTTACAAAATTACTTAGTTTCTTGAATCAATATAGTTTAGTTGTAGTAGATATAGTGTAGGGTACCAATGCAACGTAGTTCACTAAAACTATGGCTCTGATTCCAATCTGTCACACCTTGATACCCCGCTTGGCAACGAGGCGTGACGTCGCGGAAACAAAGTCACAATCATAGTGAACAACCTCTAAATGGGACGTTTTTGAATTACATAAATATTAAACAATGTTTTACAATCATAGTAATAAAGGACTTCACGAATATAGGAGGTCAAAATAAATGACCAATGTATATAAATTTCTAGTTATGCAAATAAATCTCCATATGGTTTTGAAAATACTTTGTGACTCCCAAAACCTTGCAAAATAGCCGTGAGTGCGGAATGTAGCTCTTAAGGTCTTAAGAAAAACATGCTAAATACGTCAACATAAAGTTGGTGAGCTCATAGGTTTTCTTGATAAGTAAGACGTTGTAAGCAAAACACAAGATTTCATTGACTTGTAAACAAAAGCGAATCATATAGATTAAGTATTACCATAAGCCTCATAACCCCGAAACTTAACTTTTGAGTGCCCTATGTGGTATCCAACACCAAAATACCAAGAAATGTCAAATAATCCTAAAACTATTATATACACGGAATTTTTCAAGGTAAAAACGGTCATTTTTTGAGATGTTTAGGTTAGGAAAAGGTCCGTTTAAATCCCTATGTTAGCCATAACTGGCTGTTAGACGTTTCGGTTCCCAAACAGTATTTGGGGATTAAAAACTCCGAATTAAATTATGAAAACATCCAGATATTTAGTTAAAACATAGATCTAAATTCTGGAACAAGAATCAACTCATTTCGTTAAGTTTTGAATTAGTTATGATTTTTCAAAGTTGATGTAATATTTCGGCCGAAAAATCTGAATTTCACAACCTTGCAACAACTTGTGTTTCTTGTTGTTTATTCAAAAACCACATGTATAAAAGGTTATGAAACACATTTATATAACTTGTTTTCATAATATTTATGCGTACATTTTGTGTTTATACATTTATAAACACACTTGAAGAAACAAACTCTAAAAATAAAAGCTAGTTGTTTATAAACTTGGTTTTTGATGCACTTGTTGGTGTCGGTGTTTATATATATTATGCAAGACTTATAATTTCATAAATAAAAGAAGTAATAAGCTAGTTTTTTACTTATTTTGATGTATTAAAAGAATGTGAATGAGTAGAGGTTGTGTTCTTGAATTTGTTGCACAAAAACTTCCTTGAAAAACTTGAAGGACAAAAACTTGCAACTTTTATTTCTTTTGTGGTTGCTTGGCCGCTTTCATTGAGGGGAGAAAGGAAGACGTTTTTGCTTCTTGCAAGTGCTAAGAATGATGTGAGTATTGGTCTCTAATTATAGATGAATAAAGGTGGTGAAATGATGAGAAGTTGGAGGTTGAGTACACATTTTAGCAAAGTGAGTTTATATAAAGTTTATTGTGATTGTGCAAGAACTTTGCAATAAAATATTGAAGTCAAATGAGGGGTTTGTAGCCCCCCTATGGCCGGCCACATGATGGTATAAAAAGAGTAGTTTTATTTTTATTATTTGTATAATAGTATTTAAAATATATTCTTATATTTTCTTAATTATGTAATTTTATAGTTACTTATTCAATACACTAAATTAAATGAATTGTTTTCGTCTTGCATAATTAAAGTTATGTAAGATTCTTATGCATTATTAGTGTCACTAATCTTAATTTAATTATGCACTTAGTTGATTTAATCTATCATATCGTAACTTGATCGGATTAATTACTTTGTCGTTTCATCGGATCACACAGATGAAATTGTTTCTGATTGTATGGAAATTCCTTATGAACTTGTTAATCACTTTGTTAAGTACTAATGACTATTGATTAATTAACAGATGGTAACCTGGTTTGGTGCCAGTCGTTACACCCGATCCCATAATATTTTCCATAACCTCTGGTACACCCTCGTCCTCACTCATGCTTTCCGCACCTTCGGAAGTGGTTGGCAGTGTCGGTTCTGTCAGACCCTTCTACCGGAAACACACCTTGGTAGTATACCGTTACCCTTTCTATACTTTGATATGCCATGCGGAGTAGCGACAATGGAATGTTCATTACTTGAACCCGAGGAATGTCCCTCGGGATCTTAAACATTTGGAGAGCGACTGTCATGAATACGTCTACTTCAGGTCTTTTGTTTATATCGTCGTCTTGATCCATTGCAAATTGAATTACTAGTTGGAGGAACCTTTGAAATGGTATAAATTTACTCTCTCGTTTGGTTCCTCTGTCTAGGACTGCCCTCTTTAGCTCTTCAAAAATTAACGTCGCATAATCGAAATGTCTGTCGAATGCAAAGGCGGCGAACATTGCTTGTACGTGAAAGGAGGCAGAGTCGTGACAAGAATGCTTGCCCGTGAAGCATTTATTGATGATGTAGAAGTATACCCTCCAGTGTGATTGTAGTTGTTTTGTTTTGAAGTCTGATGGTTTTAATAGGGTACCGTTATAACCTAGGGATTGGACTTCTTGGAGTCTTTAGGCTGGGTTTGGAATGGGGGCATATGAGTATTTAGTGACCGAGAAGTGTTCGGTTGGGAGGCGGAGAATTTGGCGTATGGCTTCTAGAGTTTAGGTGGATGGGACAGAGTCTATTTTGTAGTGAAATGAGAGACTACCGCATTGATGAATTTCAGATGGTAAATTATTGGTAAAGAAATGGGGATTGTGAGGGAATAAAAGATTGGGTGGCCTTTGAGGATATCAAAAGTGATATCCTCAGCTTCGGAGTTGAGAATGGAGAGGTCTAGTTGCCAGTTATGAGGAGCAAATTCTGTGGATTGATCAGAACTGTCGATTTTGATGAGGTATGGGAGGGTGGGGGATGGTTAGGGTAATCTGGGGATCCATGAGTCCTGTAGAAAGACAATACAGTTGGTTAACTAGACTTGTATAGAAATATTACATTGAGAGTAAGTCTGAAATAAGTGTGAAATTGAACCCGTCTATTTTGTTTAAAGCATCAGGATTTTTATCAATAGATGGTAAGTACTACTGAATAAAATCCAAAATCGATCGTTCAGAGACCAGTGTTAGAATAGACATGTTCACTGAAACACTTATTTGAACTAAAACCAATGGTGCAGAAGACAACGAAGTTTATATTTTTTTTATTCATATAAAAAATGAAATGCAAAGAAAAATATGAAGAAAAAAAATGCTAAGTGTTGAAATTCGGTAGAGGAACCAAATTTCGGATGTAGGGATCCGAATTTCAGGTAGAATCGAAAATCGGATGGGGTGGCCCGAATTTCGGGTATGCTCAAAACTCGGATGATGCATGAAAAAGTAAAACTTAAAGAAAAACTAAGTATGGGAAAAATATGCAGGACCCGAGTTCCGGATAGAATATGAAATTCGGGTGTGGATGTTTACATTAAACACTTAGGTTAAAAATGAAATGACAAAATTCAGAGTGGGTCTAAATTTCGATAGGAGCCGAATTTCGGGTGAGGCATGACATATACTTAGAATTACAAAGAATATATAAATGTTATCAAACGGAACCGCCCGAATTTCGGGTGATCTGAAATTCGGATGAACCGAATATGATATATATATTTTCTAAGGCAAGTTTGTCAAGTCATCCGAATTTCGGATGGATCCGAAATTAGGATGAGGCCTATGACTATGAAAAATTAAAGGTAAAAGTTTTACTAAGTGTGGGCCGTCCGAATTTCCGAAATTGGAACGACCATGCGAATTTCGGATGGACTTCAGATTATACTTAGAAAAAATTATTCATTTACGATGTTCATGCACATGCATACGTGTACTGTTCCAAAAAAGCATCAAAATGCATGAAAATGCAGACCATAATACTAGAAATGATGTAGAATATTTTACTTAACTATACTAACTTACAAAAACTAGATTTAATAACCTAAAAATGTAAAAAATCTGGTAAAAAACCCTTAAAAATCTGGAAATTCAAAAACCATAAAAATGTAAGTTAAACTGCAAAGTAAAGTTAGAAATGGATTACCTGTTGTAGGATTAGAAGGAAAATGCAAAAAGATCGGTGAAAAACGGTTGAAAAATGAGGCTGAGAGGTTGGAAATCGGTAACAATGGCGGTGTGTGTTCGTCGGGGATGAAGAAGAAAGCGTAATAGGGAAGAAAAAGAAATCCCACCATTTTATAGGTGGGTGGTTCAGATTTGGGTCGTGTGACCGCGTGTCATGTTTCCATCCGGTGGGCCAAATAAAAATAAGTAACAACAAAAAAAAAATAAAAGATAAAATTAAAAAATAATAATAATAAATAAAATCCTTTTTGTGTTTTTAAGAGTATAAAGTTAACTTAAGAATAAAATAAAATAAAATCAAGTAAACTACATACCCTGGTTTACTACGCCCCCCTCCCCCCCCCCCCGCCAAATAAACAATTAACATATTTGATTGAACTCTAAAACCCTATTACCCATTGAAATTCAGACAAACCTAGATTTAATTAGCTTCCCACTCAACTTTTGAGCAATTCACATAGCAATTTTCAGGATCCCCCCGCCAAATAAACAATTAACATTTTTGATTGAACTCTAAAACCCTATTACCCATTGAAATTCAGACAAACCTAGATTTAATTAGCTTCCCACTCAACTTTTGAGCAATTCACATAGCAATTTTCAGGATCATTAACATTTAAGATGTACATGGATAAAGAAACACTGAACACAAGTTTGTGACACGACCTTTAAATTTAAAAGTTAGATATTTTGTAAAGGGATAATTGCGCAAAAAACCACAAACTTGTCAGTTTTTTGTGATTAAAACCCCAAACCATTTTTCGTTGCATAGAAAACCCCGAACTAACTAAAAATTCGTAAATTAAGGTTTTATCAATGGGTAACCGATTGAAACCGGTTTTTAAATCATACGTGGACAAGTAAATAACTTATGTGAAATAAATTTTAATTGTTGAAACGGGTTGTCAAGTATTACATATCATTTAAACATCCGTTGATGATGTACTCCCATTTAAAAAGTACAATTAAAAATTATCAACGGAAGTTTAAATGATGTGTAATACTTGACAACCGGTTTCAACAATTAAAATTTATTCCACGTAAGTTATTTGCCGGTCCACGTAGGATTAATAACCAGTTTCAACCGGTTACCTATTGATAAAACCTTAATTTACGATTTTTTAGTTAGTTCGGGGTTTTCTATGCAACGAAAAATGGTTTGGGGTTTTAATCACAAAAAACCGACAAGTTTTGGGTTTTTTACGCAGTTATCCCTTTTGTAAATAAAGAAATTTCATACAATTACTTGTTTCAAATAGAATTATTTAGAGAATATATCTGAAATTTAAATTGAAGGTATATTCAACATGCCGATTTGAGATACTAAGAGTTGAAAACGAGGTTCGTCTAAAGCCTTAGTATAAATATCAGCAAGTTGAAATTGTGTGCCTAAAAAATATAGTTCAATTGTCCCTTTTTCTACGTGATCTTTAGTGAAATGATAGTTGATGTCTATGTGTTTTGTTCTTGAGTGCTGCACGGGATTGCAAGATATGAAATTGCACTTCTGGAATCACAGTTTATCGGGATGTTGGTGAGAGAGAATCCATAATCACGTAACTATGTCCTTATCCACAGCACTTGAGAGCAACTGCTTGCAGCTGCTACAAACTCAACCTCGGCTGTGGATGTGGAGACATAGTTTTGCTTTTTTGAAGACCAACTCACCGGCCTGTCAACCATAAACTGAATCCCGCCTGACGTGCTTTTCCTATCTACTCTGCAACCTGCAACATTAGCATCTGAAAAGGCGGTAAGATAGAAATTGGTTCCCTTTGGATAGCATAGACCAAGATCGGGTCTACCCTTAACATAACGAAATATGCGTTCTATCGCAGTGAGGTGTGATTCTTTCGGGTCGGCCTGAAAACGAGCACAAAGGCATGTAGAGAACATTATATCCGGTCTGCTGGCCATAAGATAGAGTAAGGAACCAATCATCCCTCTGTAAGTTGTGTTATTTACACTTTTCCCGGCAGAATCTGTGTCTAACTTACAGTTTGAGGCCATGGGAGTTGCGATGGCCTTGCAAGAGTCTAACTTATACTTCTTGAGAATGTCAAGAGTATATTTCGACTGGTTCATGAATATCCCGTCTTCAAGTTGTTTGACTTGTAATCCAAGGAAAACATTCATTTCCCCCATCATACTCATCTCAAACATGGACTCCATTAGGGATAAAAAATCCTTACAATACCTATGATCAGTAGATTAAAATATATTACATATATTTGGACTAGCATTATGTGCGGGCCTTCCTTTTTCGTGAATAGGGTTGTGTCCACAACACCTTTACTACAACTAGCAGAGATAAGAAAATTAGAAAGATTGTCATACCGTGCGCGTAGTGCTTGTTTTAAACCTTAGAGGGCTTTTTCTAGCACATAAACATGGTCTGGTTTATGTACATCAATAAAGCCTTGTGGTTGTTCAACATACACCTCTTCGTTAAGTTCACCGTTTAAGAAGGCTGTCTTGACGTCCATTTGGTACACCTTGAAGTCCTTGTGTGCCGTATACGCCACGAAGATTCTGATAGCTTCAATCCGTGCAAATGGAGCGAAGGTCTCGTCATAATCAATGCCTTCTTGCCGTCGGTAGCCTTTGGCGACTAGTCTCGCTTTGTTTCTTACCACAATGCCGTTTTCGTCTCGTTTATTCTTAAAGATCCACTTGGTCCTGATTATGGCTAGGCCTTTTGGTTTGGGAACTAAGTGCCATGCTCTTAGCTGCGCAAACTGGTTGAGCTCTTCCTGCATTGCTACTATCCAGTCTGGGTCTTTCAAGGCTTCATCCATACGAGCAGGCTCTATCATACTAAGGAATGACGAAAAGAGCCATTCATTAGCACATGCCTTTTGAGTTTGTACCCCGGTAAAAATATCACCAATGATCTGTTCAGTTGGGTGATTTCGACTCCATTTCATCTCGTGTGGCAGGGGTGAAAGTGATGGAATCTCAGTAGTGAGGGTGGGGATGGATGAAGAGTTGTGATTGATGCATTCGAGTGAAGGTACCACTGATTCTGGTTCAGGTTTTGTTGGGTCTTCTAGAGGGATAATGTTGTAGACAATTTGTTAGGAAATTAATAGAATAGATTCGACATGAGGAGTGTCTATGGATGTGATGGAAGGTGAAGATGATGAAGTAGATGGTGTATGGATTGGTGTAGGAATTGTTGGATCCGAAGGTGGTGGATGAATAGTTGAATCAGATGAGGATGTGTTAACTGAAGAAGACGAAACAGAAGAAGAATAAATGTTGGGACAAAAAAATTCTACACAGAAATGATCAAATAAACTAACTAATCAAAAGAAGAAAAAGAAGTAGATTTGGATGAGTCTCCACGCATTTGAGTAATGCATGGTCCTGATCGGTTAACTTCCGGAGCCAGCTCAACTATTTCATCGAATGTGATATGCACACTCTCGTTGACTCTCCAGGTGCGAGTGTTGAATGCGCGATATGTCTTTGAATTGGATGAGTATTCAATAAAGATCGCTTCATCCGCTTTCTCATTGAATTTTTTGAGGTTGTCCTTGTCGTTCAGCATATAGCACCTGCAACCAAAAACTTGTAAGTACTTGATATAAGGAACTTTATTTGAAAATAGTTGATATGGAGTTTTATTGAAACGCTTGTGGATGATTGAACGGTTTTGCGTGTAGCAGGCTGTTGTCACGGCTTCAGCCCACAAGAACGGAGGTAGTTTTAAGTAGTTCAGCATGGTGCGAGCAGATTCCACTAGGGTTCGATTACGTCTTTCGACGATACCATTCTGTTGAGGTGCTCGTGCGGCTGAGAACTGATGGTGAATACCCTTGGATAGTAGGAAGCTTTCTACTATCGAGTTCTTGAATTCTGTACCGTTGTCAGATCTGATTGACTGTACTGACAGTTGCTGTTGGGTTTCGACACTCTTGACGAAGTCAATGGTTTCTTGAGCTGTCTCATTCTTGGATCGCAAGAATTTTACACACGATGACCAACACGTACAGCTTCGCGTTTATGCTTTGCGTTCTCATAGGACCACATAAATCCATATGTAGTAACTCCAGAACTCGTTTGAAGATGGTTCGACTATGGCTTGTAAGATAATCTCTTCATCTTTCCTTTCTCACACGCTCCACACAAATGGTCTTTTTTGTAATGAAGCTCTAGGAATCCCTTAAACAGTTTTTTCGATGCCAGCTTGTTCAGATCTTCGAAGTTCAAGTACGATAGCTTTTGATGCCATAACCAAGAGTCCTTTGACGAGGATTTTGATAATAGACAAATGCTATCCTTGACCATAAGCTATGCAATGTCTGTGGTGTACAGGTTTGAGTTGCGGGAACCAGTTAAAATTTCATCCCCATCACTGCTCTTAACACTACAGTTTTTTAGCCCTAAACATGACTTCTAGTCCTTTGTCACAGAGTTGTCCTATGTTATATAGATTATGTGATAACCCTTCAACATAGTCAACATCCTTGATGACTAGATTATTCAGAGCTAAATCCTCGTATCCTTTGATCTGAGCATGGTTATCGTTTTCGAACTTAAATGTCCCGTAATATTGTTCTACTATATTTGACAACAACTCTTTCCTCCCAGTCATGTGCTTTGAGCAACCCGAATCCATGTACAAAATGGTTTTTCCTGAAAAGAAAATTTGTTACAATGAATATTCTTAGGCATATGATCCAAATCCATTGGAAAATTGACATGCAAACGGTGAATTGAACCGATTTGTTCAGAAAATATGATGGATTTAGAACGGGTCCTGATCTGAGTGCACAGAAGCCAAACTTGTCGGTTATAGCACCAAATTGTACATTAACCGACTAATAGAAGAGCGGGTCATAGACTGAGTTAACTAGAAGCCATTGTAATGGTGCGGGTCTTGATTCGAAGTAACCAAGAACCATCTGCATTAAATCACATAACTTTGGGTACCCATCTTAGGATTCGTCCTTTTTGGTTAGGTGTTCTAGGTGTATATGGCACATTCACAGCTTTAGAAACCCATATTGCACTTTTGTGTGGTCTAGATGCACAACCTTTTGGAATCCATTTGTGTTTGGACCCAACTGGCTTTGAAACCTTAGGCGATGAAGTTGCCTTTGGTTTTGGAGTTTTCGAAACCTGTTTTGCATTTGGTTTTGTTGTAGGCCTAGGAAAAATACATGAATCATGTTTTGGTGAGGCCAATGATACACTGTTTTTAATTTTTTTTTAGGAATTCGTTTTTCAAGATAAGGCACGAATTTATTCATTTCAGGAATTTGACGTCTAAATCGAGTTGGACATATAGCAAACAAATCAGCAAATGAATACTTCAAACACCACATAGAATCCATTAAAGAACAAACATTGTTTTCTAAAATTACATTCATCGTATCTCTAGAAACAAAACCACTTGGCATTTCAGCCTTCTTCACGAAAAAACTCGAAAATTATTGCATAGTAGTTTTGGGAACCCTTCTCACATATTCTGTAGAAACAAAACAATGAGAGTCAGTACGTTTGGAAGACTTAGACTTACAAAAATTTCCTTGGTGAGCGGGTTTCTTGGAAGACTTAGATTGACTCTTAGTCTTCTTTGAAACCTCAGCTTTTGAAGATTTTGAACACTCACCTTTGAAAATGATTACAGGGACCTCAATCTTAGCTTTACCTTTATCTGATGATGTATGCAGGACTTTGACAGGAGGAGAGGTTTTTGAATCTTTTAAATGATAACTTAACTTTTCTGAATAGTGTCAAACGTTTTTTTGAAAATGGTTAGTTTTACACTTTGTTTAAAACTTTGTTGTACCAATTTTTCCTCGCTTTTGAGAAGAGCTTCTTGATAACCAAGGGCTTTCTCCCGAGCTGTTCTTAAATCCTTTTCTAATGCATTTATTTTGTGTTGAAGAACCTTTGTAGACATGTAAGGATGAGGGATTGGTTTAACAGGTCCGTCTTTCATTTCAGCTGTTGAATATCTAGAAAATAAGTCCTGCTCTAGAATGGGTACTCTATAAGGATAACTGTCGTTTAGCTTTTCATATTTAAAAGAAATTTCTCTATTTTCATTTTGACTTCTTTTCTCATCCTCTTGGGTTAATACTTCTTCCGATGATTGAAATAACAAAGACTTGAACCCGCGTCCCATATACCTTCTATCATAAAATATTGGTAAAAATGGTTGACTTTTTTCCAAAAACTTAGGATTTTAAAAACCAAATCCTTGTTTGGAATGATAAACCCTATTTTCTTCGGGTTGATTAAGATGAATAGTTTTTTCAGTCTGACCCCGTTTTAGAAATTCATCATTTAGGGTTTTGATCCGTGAGTACAAACCAATTCTCTCTTCTTCAATCATTTTATATTTTCTCTGATTGTCTATGTTTTCCACATTTACGGACTCTAAGCGTTTTGTAAGAACAGATAGTTCAGACTTCACTGAACTCTTTTTCTTAGTGATTGTATCAATACAACTCTTAAGGAAAATGTTCCTATCCTCAGCCTTTACCTTTTAAAGTAAAAACGTCTTTACCAAATTATGATCGTTTAGCCAATTCTTTTCATACTTGGCGGATGTTTCTTTTAGAGATTGGGCTAATTGTTGAGCCTTAACACACTTTTCTTTTTCCGCATTGTACTTTGCTTCTAACTTATGTATTTGTGTGCGTAATTGATATTCGTTTTGTACATATTTAGCATTTAAGGACTTATGAATGTAAAAGGAATGTACCTTATTTTTCTTTGAATATGATGTGGAGCTTTCAGATTCCCTGGACTTGGCCATCAGACAGGCTGTAGGATCTTTCATGTTCTCCCTCTCTACAGTCGTGTCTGATTCAGAGTCAGAAGTAGTAGCATACTCAGCAAGCCCAATTCTGTCTGTCATATAACAGTTTCTGACCCTGTCATCTTCATCATCAGATTCCACATCTACCTAGTAGTCTTCTTGTGCTACCAGGGCCATCTTATCAGCTCTCTTTTTTAGGGCGTCGAACTTTCTTTCATAGTATGCCAGATCACACTCAAATTGACTCTTTGCATTGTCGAGCGAAATGACCCGGTTTACCGCATATATAGCAGCTTGTTCATCAGATGTCTTGGGCTCGTCATTTCTAGGTCTGTCGTCTCTACGTTCAACAAGCCTTTTCTAAGCATGAACGGAGTCTCGGCTATCATCACGACGATTATACTCTTTCCTATCATCATTCCTCCAATTGTCACTCCTTTCATAGCGGCGATCATCTTGATAATCCATCTGATCATCTCGTCTCTCTTTGCTATCATCATAACGTTTTTCCCGATCATATCTCCTCCAGTCCTCTCTGGCCCTATCCTCCTTGTCATGTCTCCTCCATTCCTCTCATCGCCTGTCATCCCTTTCATCCCACCTATCCTCTCTTCGGTCATCAGATTACCTACGTGGACCAGTGTAATATCTAGGTTGATTATTGGTCTTATTTTGATAAAAATGCTTTTGCTGAAGATGATTTGAGAAGAATGCTATCTGTTCATGAATGTTAGCCTCTTCAGCATCCAGAGGCTCAGGCATTTGGGGTATGACATATGGATATTGAGACGAAGAACCAACATGATTATAAAAAGGGCATGGGTGAAGGGTTTGGCTGTGGTTCAGTGGTGTCTGTCTTGTTGGAAAGTAAGGCGAGGTAATCTGTGTTTGTTTTGTGGGTGGGTTGATAGTCAGCAATAGAGAAGCTAGAGTGTTGGCCATCTATTTGTGAGCGTCCACATCACTCTATTATTTCTCGAGTTCGTTAAACACCACATTGATGGAGACGTCGGTGATGTCCAGAGCTCTTTTAGTTGCTCTGCTTGCTAGTGCACATTCTGGAGCTAGGGAAGATAGGAACTGGATTTTGATGTCATCTCTTTCCTTTTTGATATGCAGTTTGTTGAGCTCATTCAAAACGACACAGAACCTTGTAAAAGTGCTCTGAATGGATTCTCCATCCTTGGCCCCGAACTCAGAGAATTTGGCCTTGGCTTCTTCAATTTTGGTAATATCATTCAGTTCTACCCCAAGCATCTGCATCTCCAGTTCGTCCCAAATTTTTTTTTACTGACAGTTTGCTGTCAACCCCAACTAGAATATCAGTGGGAAGGGCTTGATAGATAACATACTCTGCCCTGCGATTTGTTGTTTAACTTTCCCTTTCTATGTTATTCTCATGTTCGCGGACTGTCCTTGTTGCTGGAAGTGGAGGAACAGCAGTTGTTAATGCTCGACATTCGGAGCAAAAGATAGCGGGTCCCTGATTAATGGATTGGATCGTGATGACCCATAGGCTGCATGCTAATGAACTAGAGGAAACGCTTCTTCCATTGCTCATATTCATCTGGATAGAGAACTGGTGGTCTGTTCTCTGATCCAAGGACAAGAGCTCCTCTAGACATGATAATTTGGTGAGTGCTGATTATGAAAAAGATATTTGGAAGTGAAAACTAATATTTCGGGTGAAGGAACCGAAATTCGGATGAGCCAAAATTCAGGTGGAGGAACCGTCCGAGATTCAGATGGTTGAAATTTTGGGTGGTCGGACCGAAATTCAAATGATTTTTATTTCGGATGAAACGTCTGAATTTCATATGGTGATCGATCCGAATTTCGGATGAGTAGAATTTCGGATTGAAGATACGAGACTCAGATGTATTTTTGGAAAATGTAACACAAGTGATTTTAGAAAATCCGAAAAATGTTTGCTCCGAAATTCGGGTGTGGTTTTGGGACAACCGAGTTTCGGATCCAATCAGAAATGAACCGAAATTGGATTCGAGAGGAACTGAAATTGGATCCGATATGATCCGAGATTAAAGTTAAAAATTTTCCAGAATTGCAGAATCAAGGAAATGTGTTTTAAAGCTTGAAAAGAATTTCTAACTGCTCGGTTTGATTTTAGAAACAAGTTTTGTGAAAAATAAGTAACCAAAAACGCTTAAAAATAGTGATTTTTAAGCAATAACTGTGTTTTAAACAAGAAAATTTCCGATTTATTTTTTCAGCGATGAATGAATTAAAACATCTAGTGACTGAACAATATTGCTCGAAATATATACTGGATTTATTCTCATTTATTATGGGATATAAAAACACATAAAAACAAAAGATATAAAGATGATTAAGATTAAACTGTGGGTTTTGGAAGAACAGCGACGAACACCAATCAATTAGTTAAAATCCGCTTCCTTGTCTCTGATACCAATTGTTAATTCGTCCCAATCAATAATCCTTGGACTCAGAGGAATAAACAACAATATAATTGAATCATAAAAGATAGAATTTTCACTCAATCTTGTATGAAGTCGTCAGAGAGAATAGTGAAATCGGCGGCCGCTTTTTGCAAATTAGAATAATGACAAAGTTGTGGGAAATCCTAGGAGGTTTCCCTTAAATATTATAACCAAGTTTGAAGGGTTTACAAAAGACACCGCCCAACTTCTAAATAAATTAGACAACTTACAAATGAAAGAAAATAAATTACATGGAAATAATATTCAACTAACTATAACAGAATATAATACACAGGATTTAAATTTAAAATGTAACAGTACGGTATGCCCATAGAGCATCCTCCAGTTTTGTTGACGAACCTTCCAATCTGGTGTAACATCCGGCACAAAACCAGGTTAGCAACTATGACGTATTCAGTATTTATTAGCAAATTATAACCTAACCAGTGGCCATTAGCAATTAATCTAAGTGATTAACAAAGTTCATAAGGAAATTTAATTCAATTAGAAACAATTTCATCGGTGCGATGAATCGGCAAATTAATTAATCCGATCGATTTGCGATATGATGGAATAATTCAACTAAGTAGATAATTAAATTAAGATTAGTAACACTAATCATACATTAATACACTTACTTAACATTAATTATGCAAGACTAATACAATTCATTAAACATATGCATTAAAAAGTATTTATGAATTTTCAAAAAAAGGGAAATACAAGAATACATTCCAAATACATTTATACAAAAAAAGTAAAATACATGAAAATATCTCTACATAGGCCGGCCACCCAAGTACATTGTTAGTGTATCCTGTGTGACGATTGCAGTCTAAGTATAGATGATATTTTTTAATAGTCCAAAATTGCTCTTTAATACATTTGTTTGATATATGTTTGATACATGTGTTTGAGATTGATATTGATTGTATATGTGTTTGAACTTGGTTGTAGTTGATGTTTTACAATGAGTACAAACATAAGTTCAAAGGTAAGTTCAAACATAAGTTCTAGAAAAAGTTCAAAGACAAGTTCTAGAATAAGTTCAAAGGCCTAGATTCGAACTTATGGTGGACAAGTTCGTGGGCTTGGGCCTTCTCGAACTTGTTCAGGGCAAGTTCGAATCTGAGGTCTATAATTAAGAGTTAATAAGTTTTGATTAACAATCTTTGCAGATATTAACGTCCGGGAGATTACGAACTTGTAGAGACTTTTCAGTGTGTTCTTGGAGAGAATCACGTGTCGGGACGTTCGGGTTTATTTCTATCATCGTGCGGGTCTCCGTATTTCGTGTGTGTGATCTATCCGTAAAACCACTAACGAGGATTCTGCACTCGTTGGACGGGGTCGCGTCAAGATTGGATCCGTAGGTAGGTGACCTTACAAGTGGTATTGTAAGGTCTTGACTCTACGGATCTATCTTGACGCGACACCTTCCAATGAGTGCGGAATCCTCGTTAGTGGCTTGACGGTAAGATCACACACACCGAAACACGGAAACTACCACAGTGATATACGAACGACTTAGAACGCCCCTACACGATGATTCTCTCCGAAACAACTCTACGATAACTTGCAAGTTCGAGATCGCCTTTGCTAATCGCTCTGATAAACGTCTGCAAAAGTCTGATAATTAATCGAATTAACCCTTAATTATACTGACAGATTCGAGTTTATCTAACACAAAGTCGAATCTGGCCCAAGGCCTATTCGAATTTGTCCTCAATGACAAATTCGAATTTGCCATAAATTCAAACCTCACATATCAAACTTATATTTGAACTTATGTTTTTT
Organism: Centrapalus pauciflorus; assembly: GCA_020465985.1. NCBI lineage: Eukaryota > Viridiplantae > Streptophyta > Magnoliopsida > Asterales > Asteraceae > Centrapalus > Centrapalus pauciflorus. The sequence continues at coordinate 60,608 of JAANYP010007943.1, read as the reverse complement.
CTTGAGTTTGAATTCATCTTTGAACTTTATGTTTGAACTTCTTGTAATACATTACACCAAGGTCAAACATACAAACAATCAATATCAAACACACATAATCAAACATATATCAAACATTTGTTAATATTCAATATCAAGTAGATAGACTTTTACAAAATGCTATCTATACTTAGACTGCTATCGTCACACAGGATGTACTAACAGACTCCCCCTTGACGATAGCTTCTAACTATTTACATTTTGACTAAGTACTAAGGTCTATTCAAGATGCTTCGTGCATAAAGACCCTGTTCTACACAAACCTTGACTACATTCTGATACTTTTTCGCTTCAGACTCCATATTTTCATCACACGAGATTTTATGAACATGAAGTACGTGAAGATCATCTTTAGACACGCTGACCAGGTGCAACGGATCATACACTCTTAAAATCACCTTTTCTTCGAGGTCTTCCATTATTGCTTCACCTGTCTCACTTTCAACACACCACCAGTTGAGATTTCCTAACACATTTTGTGGCATAGGCTTCAGAGGGACTTTCTTTAAGCATCTAACTGGCTTGTAATGTATTTTCATCCACGACCTACCAGTTAGAGGATCAATTCTTGTATGGTCCATAACTCTTTTGCCTATTCGTGGGTTTAGCCATTCAAACTTCCTAGACCTCCCTTCCCTTCTGATAATCTTGGAAATTATTTCAGCATAGGGATCATCTTTGATATTAACTAGCTCTTTCCACGATAACGCCTTTATCTCAACTTTTGGCAGTGAATTGAAGTCTTTCAATCTTCTCCTTAGACACTGAAGGCCATCCTTTCTCTTAAAGATAAACAGCTGCAGTTCTCGATCAAAGAACCAGCTAAGTATACTCCCGGACAGCTTTCCAGCAGTTGGCACAATCATCTTTTCCTTCAATTCCATAGCCTTCTTTTCTGCCCTGAACCATAACTTTTTCTGTTCTTCAACAGTCTGCTCCCTGACAGGCTCTTCAATTTGTGATTCAACATTTAAAGCGGCTTTAACAGCTTCTATGTGAATCACGTTTTGTTCCTCTATTACATACGTATCAGTAATGGGATGTTGCTGAATAACGATTTCATCTTCCTCATCACCCAATATCTCGTCATCAGATTTCCATTCAAAAACGTCAAATTAATGGCAAATTGGAAGGCTTAACTAAAGTCGAATATCCTATATTCGAATTTATACTAAACTCGAATTCTGATCAGATTCGAAATAGCCAAAGTCGAATCACCCCAAAGGAACTTCGAAAGGAGCGTATTTTTTGACAAACTCGAAAATTGAGTAAACCCTAATACCCCTTTAATAAACTCGAGCGCCGCAAGTTCGAAAAACGGCTAATACTTCGAGTTTTTCAACTTTTCAGATTAAACCAATATTTTTACAAGTAAAAATACTGATTTCGATAATAAACTTGAACTAATACAAAGTATTTTCCGATATCTTACTTGATAAACTCGAAAAACCTCCAAAAACGTGATTTTATCCGTCCAAAATGTCAAGAAACCGAGGATGTTGCTTATGAACACGAAGAACACGAAGAACACTCAATGGCTCTAAAACCACTTGTAAGGTCATGACTCTATGGATCTATCTCGACGCGACACCTTCCGACGAGTGCGGAATCCTCGTTAGTGGCTTGACGGTAAGATCACAAACACCGAAACACAGAAACTACCACGGTGATAGACGAATGACTCAGAACGCCCCTACACGATGATTCTCTCTAAAACAACTCTTTGAAAACTTGCAAGTTCGAGATCGCCTTTGCTAATCGCTCTGATAAACGTCTGCAAAAATCTGATAATTAATCGAATTAACCCATAATTATACTGACAGAGTCGAGTTTGTCTAGGACAAATTCGAATCTGGCCCAAGGCCTATTCGAATTTGTCCTCAATGACAAATTCGAATTTGTCCTCAATGACAAATTCGAATTTGCCCTAAATTCGAACCTCAAATATCAAACTTATATTTGAACTTATGTTTTATCTTGAGTTTGAATTCATCTTTGAACTTTATGTTTGAACTTCTTGTAATAGATTACATCAAGTTCAAACATACAAACAATCAATATCAAACACACATAATCAAACATATATCAAACATTTGTTAATATTCAATATCAAGTAGATAGACTTTTAAAAAATGCTATCTATACTTAGACTGCTATCGTCACACAGGATGTACTAACAGGAATCAGAGACATAAGGGTGTTCATCGTTGTTAGGCACAAAAATGGCTCAGTCAAACCTACTCTGCATCTGAGGGGGAGATTATTAATCAAACCTGTTTGATGCCATTGAAGGTTGAATTTAAGCCCTGTTATATGGCTTATTGAAACCTGAAAATGATTTGCAATAACAGTCTAAAGCTGTTCTATGTATTGCATGTGTTGCAACACAGGCAGTTTTGCTCAAGCTGTTCAGTCTGCTGAACAGGCTAAACATAATCTGTCTACGCTGCTCTACACTGGTGATCAGCTTGGGCAGTTTACAAGTGTTCTGTTCTTTGTGAACAGAACCTGTTCTTTCTGAACAGCCTAAACACTATATGGAATATGTTTCCAAGTCCTCATGTATTGTATTTGACTACAAGATCAGTTTACAAAGTCGAAGTCAAAGTGGAAATCTGACCTGCTCAGCCTGCCCAAGCTGTTCTGTTACATGAAGACAAAAGGTTATTTGAAAAAGGGTGACAGACCTTTTTCTTATATCAAAATAGGCCATTACAAGGAAGAAAAACACAAAGTTGACATTCCTTATTTGGTTAAAGGCAATGCAACAGTAGACAAAGTGAAAAGACAGAAGTTCTGCACATGTGAAGAAAAGTCTGCTTTTCAGAAAGGTGCAGAATAGGTTATGTTGTCTTTTCAACAAGACTTCTCCTTTTTCATTTCGTCCAATGAAGAAGCTTCACTTGGATCCTCTGAGTGGGTATAAAAAGAAACTTCCAAGGATTGATCGATTAAGCCAAAAAAGCTAAGTGCTGAAAACAAGAGTGAACGTGCATTCAAAGTGTGTCTTTCATGCATGCAAGTCTGCTTGAATAAAACAGTACTCGGTGTCTAAACTGTTCTTGTTCAACCTGTTCCTCAGAGTCTTGTAAACACAGTGAGTGATTCTTAGTGAGTGTATTCATTGTAATTAGTATAAGTCCGTCTTAGACTAGTTAGATATACTGTTGTATCTGTCATCTCACCTTGAACCTTTCCGCATTCAAGCTTGTTTGTAATTAACATTAGTTAATAATACATACAAACATTGAGAAAATTGTGTGTAGTTTTTAAAGTGCTGTATTCCCCCCCCCCCCTCTACAGCTTAAAGCTATATACTTGGGATATCATTTGGGACCTACAACTAATATCAGAGCAGTTTAGAGTGTGTGTCGTTCTAGATCTCTCATTCTCCCAAGATTTCCATGGACAACAGTGTTGCAAACTCCTCATACTATGATAATGGCTCAATGGGCAAACCTCCAAAGTTTAATCATCAGAACTTCTCTGGTTGGAAGTGCAGAATGATGCTCTACTTAGAGAATCTGGATGTACAACTACCAGAGATTGTAATGGAGGGTCCCTATGTGCCAACCTCTGTTTCAACAATAACTCCTGCTGTTGAAGGAGCTGCTCCTCAGATCAAAACATTTCAGAAAGCCAAAGCTCAATGGTCTGATGAAGACAAAAGACTGGTGGCAAGGAGATGTGGGATACTTTGTGTTCAAAGCCAAAGCTCAATGGTCTGATGAAGCCAAAGCTGCTCCTGATGATGTGTTCAAACAGGTTGAGAAGATGAAGACTTCCAAGGAGATGTGGGATACTTTGTGTACCGTCTATGATGGACCCACAATCACACTTGACAACAGGATTAACAATCTTGTTACACAGTATGAACTCTTCTTTGCAAAATCAAAGGAGACTCTCACTGAAAGCTACACCAGGTTTACTGCTCTTGTAAATGATCTCAAAGCTGTTGGGATCACCAAGGACAGCCTGACTTTGGTAAACAACTTCTTAGATGTTCTGCCTGAAGAATGGAACTATTTTTCTACAATTTTAAGAAATTCAGGTACCATCAAAAGTATGGATCTTGTTAACTTATATGGGTCCTTACTAAATGATGAGCAATCAAGGCAACAGAAGAGAAATGCCTTGGAAATATCTAAGAAAGGTGCAGCCTTTGTGGCTAGTGTGAGATAACCTGTAAATAAAGTGAGTGATGTGTTCATTCAACCTGATCAACAGGCTGATGATAAGGAGGAAATATCTGATGAGGAAGACAATGCAGATAGTGCTGAACTGGATGATGAGCAGATGATAGCCATGCTTGTCAAAAGGTTCAACAGGAAAAAGTTTGGAAGAAACATGCTACAAGGAAACTCAAATGCTGTCAAAAAGAAAGCATTTGACATGACCAAAGTTGAGTGCTTCAAATGTAGCAAAACTGGCCATATAGCTGCTGACTGTGTGTCAAAAGCTGTTGGTCAGACATCCAAACCACACAAGACAAACAAGGATGATGGTGTAACATCCGGCACTAAACCAGCTTAGCAATAATGCCCTAAATCTGTATTTAATAGCCAATTATAGCCTAATCAGTGGTCATTAGAAATTAATCAAGTGATTAACAAGGTTTATTAGAAAATTCAACTCTATTTGAATCAAATTCATCGGTGCGATGAATCGGGAAATCAATTAATCCGATCGATTTACGATATGAGGGATTAATTCAACTAAGTATATAATTAAATTATGATTAGTGACACTAATCATACACTAATACAATTACTTAACATTAATTATGCAAGACTAAAACAATTCATTAAAACAATGCATCCATAAATATTTATAAAATTACAAGAAAAGGGAAATACAAGAATACATTTCTAAATACATTTATACAAAAAAAAATTGGAAATACATGTATATACACATGAGGGCCGGCCATTAGGCCATATGGTGAATTAGAGTTTGACTTTTATTTAAATAATATTACTTTAAACACCATCATTTTGTTAAAAAGTGCACACAACTTTTGTCTCCCATGCCTTTCATCATTTGAAAGACCAAAAATTTCTCTATAAATAGGAAGGCATTTCATTCATTTTATTCACACCAAAACCCTCTTTTCTCTCCTTTTAAAACCGGCCAAGGCTCACACACATCACAAAATTCTTCATTCAAGTGTTCTTCAAGTGTTCTTGGTGTTCTTCAAGAGTTTTGGTGCATATCTTGCAAAGGATTTCAACTTCTACTCAAAATCATATTCTAAATACTTCAAAGTAAGTAAACACTAACTTATTTCATCATACAAGATGTTTATATAAGTCTTGCATAATATATATAATCACCAACAACAACAAGTTTCATAAAAACTCAAGTTTATAAGTTTCTAGTTTTTATTTTTAAGTCGTTTCTTTAAATGTGCATATGAATATATGAACACATTATAAACATGTTAATATTATGAAAACATGTGTTATATATGAGTTATATAACTTTTACAACTTTTATACAAGTAGTCTTTGAATAAACAACAAGAATCATAAGATGTTTTAAGTTTATAAACTACGGATTTTCGGCAGAAAATTTATATCGATTTTGAAAAATCATAACTAATTCATAACTCAACAAAATGAGTTGATTCTTATCTCAAAAGTTAGATCTATGTCTTAACTATAGATTTGTAATTTTTCATAATTTATTTTGAAGTTTAAGACCTCCAGAAATTATTTGGGAAACCGAAAGTTTGACAGCTCAAAAATGGCCAACATAGCGTTTTAAACGAGCTTTTTCACCAACCTAAACAACTCGAAAAATGGCCGTTCTTGATTCTAAAAATCCTTTGTATATAGTAGTTTAATGTCCTAGAAAACCAAAGTCTAAAACTTTTTGGAGCTTGGTCAAAAACAGCCTCAAAGTAGGCCGAAAAACCTCCGAAAAATCTTGAAAATTATATATATATATATATATATATATATATATATATATATATATATATATATATATATATATATATATATATATATATATATATATAAACTTGACGTTTTAAGCAAATCTTATTTATAAATTTGTAATGTGGGTGATTTAAGACATAAAAATCTATAAATATACCTATTATCATATATTAGTGATATTAAGTCCTTATTATCATTTAGGACTCGGTTAAACACCTCCGGTTTCATCACCCATCAAACAACGCACATTTGCATTTTTTGCGCATATTTTGCAATCGCAATTCCGGTGAGTCTTCATAGCCCCTATTTTCATTATCTATTGGGGTGGAAATACATGCACTGTTTTCATATTGACATCAAAACTGTTTATTTCTTATATGTATTACATGTGGTTCCATTAGCCCTTATATCATGAACCGTTAATTGCATTTATTTGTAAGCGCGAATATATTGTGGATAGATCTATTGGGAGTCATGTCCCCCACTCGGGTTAGTTCGGGTCGGCTAACAGCGGGTGCATATATATTCAACACACGGTATTACGTATGGGAATACTGCACAGGGCAAACACATTTTAATAAAGCTTCGGTTGCATGATGGTTTATGTAATACATACACGGAATTTATGATTTTATAAATTCAACTCATCTGATAATGTCCATACAACTGGTCTTTTCGCGTAAACCAATGAGCTCACCAACAATTTTTGTTGACGTATTTTAGCGTGTATTTTCTGGAAATTAAGGCAAGTATGCCTCGGACGTATTTTACTTTCAAGCTTCCGCATCCATGGAGTCGCATGCATATTCAAATTAACAGAGTTTTAGCTGCATTATTTTGGATATTTTAATTATGTAATTAAATCTCTGTAATTGTGCGAACTTCGTTTCTCATGTAAAACATTACTATGTCCTGAAGTTTTAACGATATTTTAAAAACGTCCATATAGTGGTCGTTCATTATGATTATGGTTACGTTTCCACACTCGTCACGCCTCGCTGCCAACCGGGGTAGCAGGGTGTGACAGATTGGTATCAGAGCCAGGTTTATAGTGAACTAGGTTGCATTAGTACCCTAGACTATAACTGCACTTAAATTTTACTGATTTTGAAAATATCTTGTAACTAACTAAAAGACTATGAATGGACCCTGATAGCAGAAATCATGTCCCGTACGGAAACCATCATCTTATCGGATTCAGAGGAGGAGTACACTCCTGCGAGCCCCACGGCTACTGAGATTTTCCACGAAGAAGAGGACCCATCGAAAGATCCAATGGAGGTGACGGAAGAGAAGCCGATGGAGGAAGAAGATCCATTGCCCCCAACGGTCCCTGCTCGCGTCTCATACCACCCAGCCGAGCCGTCATATAAGCCGTATAGGCCTTACCCTAACGGCCCCAAAATGTTGTACACACCCCGAAAGCGGGTGAACCCACCAAGAAGGGAGTCTATTCCTGTCCCGACTCCCCAGCCCAATCCCCCACCACCACACCGACGGGTAGACGCCCGCCGATGGGGCTGGATACCAGAGACCCTCCGCGAATGGAGGCAGATGGACGGAGTTCCTCCCAACTTCGAGATAGGAGGACCATCCTCCGCACCTGTCCCAACCCTCACCCAAGAGCCTACTGAGCAAACCATACCACTTCTGATAGCACGGTCGACCAGGCATGATCACCAAATCCGATCACTCAACCTAGATATCGGTGGGATGACCGCTCGTCTAGAGCGGGAGGAGTTACAAAACTCCAACATCTACTGGGCTAACCAGCATGTCTCACCATCCAACAGGATGGCCTGAATGAGCTTCGGCAGCAACTAGCCGAAAGCCAAGCTCGGATCGAGGAGCTGACTCAACGCCTCAACGCGATGGAAAAGGGAGAGACCCCTGATCACTCCCACACTTAGGGCACTTCTATCTATCTTTGTAGTAGTAGGAAAAATATCATGTAATAGTATAGGACAAAATTTTCGGGTAATAACCTGCCCCTAATGTAAGAAAATTTCGAATGATTAATGAAAAATTGCATATGAAATTGTGTTTGATGATTATAGTATTGTGCTTTAAAGAAAAATTTATCTCTTTAAGATTCAACTTCTTACACTATGCTTTTTCTTTAAAATTTTAAGATAATGCCGCCAAAACGAGCAATGAACGCTGCCGACATTGAAGAGCTAGTCGCACAAAGAGTGGTTGCCGCTATAGCCACGTATAAGGCAAATAGGAATAGCTCAGCTAATGGAGATGGTGGAGCTAGCCGCACCATGGGAGGAACTGAAATCCACGCAAAAGGTTGTGGAATTAATGGATTTTTAAGTTGCAAACCCCGGTACTTCAACGTAACCGAAGGAGCCGTTGGCTTGATACGATGGTTTGAGAAGTTAGAATCTGTCTTTCGCGTCAGTGGATGTGCTGAAGGAGATAGGGTGAAGTTCGCTACTCACACCCTACAAGATAGCGCCCTCACATGGTGGAATTCCTATGTCCAGTCTGTAAGTATTGATGAAGCCTACCAGCTCACATGGTCCGCGTTGAAGCAAATGATGACAGATGAGTACTGTCCAAGGAACGAACTCCAAAAGATGGAATCGGAGTTCTGGAACCTGTCGATGAAGGGAACAGATGTGACGGGGTACACCAACCGATTTCATGAACTGAGCATTCTGTGCCCTCAAATGGTGACCCCGGAGTACAAAAAGATCGAACGTTACATTTGGGGACTCGCTCCTCAAATTCAAGGTAATGTGACTGCCTCAAACCCGTCCACCCTACAGGATGCCATCAGGATGGCCAATAATCTTATGGACCAAGTATCCTGGAGAAATGAAGCCAAGGCCGGGGAAAACAAAAGAAAGTGGGAAGACAAGACCGGGAAGAATGCGGGTTCACAATCCAAAAAGCCCGAAACCATTAAGGCTTACGCAGCGGGAGCTGAGCCAAGAAGAGGTTATACCGGTACCAAGCCTTTCTGCACTAAATGCACCTTCCATCACAACCAGGGTCCCTGTCCAACCCACTGTGGAAAATGCAAACGTTTGGGGCATATGGCCAAAGACTGTAAATCTGGAGCCCTGGGAACTAGTGGCAGCAATCAAATAGGCTGCTTTGAATGTGGAGTTACTGGGCACTTCAAGAGTGAGTGCCCGAAATTGAGGAATGGTGGAGGAGCTTAGGGGAGAGCTTTTGTGTTAGGAGCAGGTGACGCTCGTCAAGATCCCCACGTAGTATCAGGTACGTTTCTTTTAAATGACATTTATGCTTACGTACTCTTTGATACTGGGGCTGATAGGAGCTTTATATCTAATAAGTTTAGTAAGCAATTGAATGCCACTCCTTTTCCCTTAGACAACTCTTATACTATAGAACTGACTGACGGTAAAATAATAGAGGCAAGTAGTATCATTAAGGAAAAGGCAGATCATCCCTTTAAGATAGACTTGATGCCTATAGAAGTCGGAAGTTTTGATGTAGTAGTTGGTATGGATTGGTTATCACACAATCATGCCGAGATTTTGTGAGGTAAGAAAGTGGTACGGATACCACTCCACAAGAAGAAGTTCCTAACAGTCCAAGGAGAAAGAAAGAACCGACAGTTGAATGTCATATCCGGCCTAAGAACATTAAAGTGCCTTAGGAAAGGTTGTCATGGAGTACTGGTGCAAATTCTAGAAAAAGAGTAAGAGGAGAAGCGACTCGAGGATATTCCGGTAGTTTGTAACTATCCGAAGGTCTTCCCGGAAGATTTTCCTGGACTTCCGCCAACTAGGCAAGTAGAGTTTCAAATCGATTTGGTGCCGGGAGCTGCACCGGTCGAAAGAGCCCCATATAGACTCGCCCCTTCTGAGATGCAAGAGCTATCCAATCAATTACAAGAGTTAATGGATAAAGGATTCATTCGACCAAGTTCCTCACCTTGGGGAGCTCCGGTCTTGTTCGTGAAAAAGAAAGACGGATCCTTCAGAATGTGCATAGACTACCGAGAGCTAAACAAGTTAACGGTAAAGAACTGCTACCCTCTCCCCAGAATTGATGATCTGTTTGACCAACTACAGGGATCTAGTTTCTACTCTAAATTGATCTGCGATCTGGTTATCATCAAGTAAAGGTTCGGGAAGAAGACATTCCGAAGACAGCATTCAGAACTCGTTATGGACATTACGAATTCCAGGTAATGCCATTCGGTTTGACCAACGCACCAGCCGTATTCATGGACCTCATGAATCGATTGTGTAACCCATATCTGGACAAATTTGTAATAGTGTTCATAGACGATATTCTCATCTATTCCAGAAATAAGGAGGAGCATGAACAACAACTCAAGCTGATCTTGGAGTTGTTAGAGAAGGAAAAGTTATACGCCAAGTTTTCAAAATGTGAATTTTGGTTGCGAGAAGTTAAATTCCTTGGACATGTGATCAACAGCCAGGGAATCCAAGTTGATCCATCAAAAATCGAGGCCATAAAGAACTGGGCGACTCCTAGAACCCCCACGGAAATCCGCCAATTTCTAGGACTTGCCGGTTATTATAGGCGATTTGTCGAAAACTTCTCAAAGATAGCAGGTTCCTTAACAGAATTAACTCGGAAGGATGTGAAGTATATCTGGGGTGAAGAGCAAGATAAGGCGTTTCAGCAGTTAAAGCAAAGATTGTGTAGTGCACCAATTCTGTCCTTACCTGAAGGGACTGAAAATTTTGTGGTCTACTGTGATGCTTCACACAATGGATTAGGTTGTGTGCTCATGCAAAGGGATAAAGTCATTGCTTACGCATCACGACAGCTCAAAATTCACGAGGTGAAGTATACGACTCACGACTTAGAGCTTGGAGCAGTGGTGTTTGCTCTCAAAATATGGAGACACTACCTGTATGGAACGAAGTGCACGGTGTTCACCGACCATAAAAGCCTTCAGCATATTCTAAATCAGAAATAGCTAAATATGAGACAGCGTCGTTGGGTTGAACTACTTAGCGATTATGACTGCGAAATTCGTTATCATCCGGGGAAGGCGAATGTCGTGGCTGATGCCCTAAGCCGAAAGGAACGCGTTAAGCCATTAAGAGTTCGAGCTTTGGTCATGACTATACAGTCAAACCTAAACTCTCAAGTTCGAAAGGCACAAGAAGAAGCAGTCAAGGAGGGTAATCTACTGGATGAAGCCTTGAGAGGGATGGATAAGCAGTTTGAAATCAAGCCAGATGGATGTCGATACTTCATGGGCAGAATTTGGTTACCAAAACTCGGAGGAGTAAGGAAGCTGGTCATGGATGAAGGACATAAGACAAGATATGCTATTCATCCAGGGTCAGATAAGATGTATCACGACTTGAAAGGAATGTACTGGTGGCCAAATATGAAGGCTGACATTGCTACCTACGTCAGCAAGTGCTTAACATGTTTGAAGGTTAAGGCTGAGCACCAAAAACCATCGGGATTGCTAGTTCAACCAGAAATACCCCAGTGGAAATGGGAAAACATCACCATGGATTTCATCACCAAGTTGCCAAAAACTTCTGGAGGTTATGACACTATTTGGGTGATTGTGGATCGACTTACCAAAACCGCACATTTCCTGCAAATCAAGGAGACTGATAAGATGGATAAGTTAACACGAATCTATCTTAAAGAAGTCGTCTCAAGACATGGAGTACCTGTATCAATTATATCAGACAGGGACAGCCGGTTCACATCAAGATTTTGGCAGTCATTGCAAGAAGCACTGGGTACACGCCTAGATATGAGCACAGCCTATCATCCGCAAACGGATGGTCAGAGTGAAAGAACGATTCAGACTTTGTAAGACATGTTAAGGGCATGTGTCATCGATTTTGGCAAAAGTTGGGACAGGCACCTGCTATTAGTCGAGTTTACTATAACAACAGCTATCACTCGAGCATTAGGACCGCCCCAGTCGAGGCACTCTACGGGCGAAAGTGTCGATCACCTCTTTGTTGGGCTGAAGTAGGAGATAGTCAGATTACTGGACCGGAAATCATCCAGGAGACTACAGAAAATATAGCCCAGATTCGTAACCGATTAAAGATCGCGCGGGATCGACAGAAAAGTTATGCAGACATTCGACGGAAGGATTTGGAGTTCCAAGAGGGAGATCAAGTAATGTTAAAAGTCTCGCCTTGGAAGGGCGTAATCCGTTTTGGGAAACGAGGAAAACTCAATCCTCGTTATATCGGACCATTCAAGATCACCAAAAGAATTGGCCCGGTAGCTTACCGACTCGATCTACCCCCAGAACTTAGTAACGTTCATAACACCTTCCACGTGTCCAATCTTAAGAAGTGTCTGGCTGATGAATCACTCGTTATACCCATGGACGAGTTGGAATTAGACGATAAGTTGAACTTCATTGAACAACCCGTAGAAATAATGGACCGAGAAGTCAAGAAACTAAAGCACAGCCGGATCCCGATAATAAAAGTCAGATGGAACTCTAAGCGAGGTCCTGAGTTTACGTGGGAACGCGAGGATCAGTTCCGGGAAAAATACCCTCGCCTGTTCTCAAGTACTCCAGAAGTGGAGAACACGAGCTAATTTCTGGACGAAATTCCCTTAACAGGGGTAGACTGTAACATCCGGCACTAAACCAGGTTAGCAATAATGCCCTAAATCTGTATTTAATAGCCAATTATAGCCTAATCAGTGGTCATTAGAAATTAATCAAGTGATTAACAAGGTTTATTAGAAAATTTAACTCAATTTGAATCAAATTCATCGGTGCGATGAATCGGGAAATCAATTAATCCGATCGATTTATGATATGAGGGATTAATTCAACTAAGTATATAATTAAATTATGATTAGTGACACTAATCATACACTAATACAATTACTTAACATTAATTATGCAAGACTAAAACAATTCATTAAAACAATGCATCCATAAGTATTTATAAAATTACAAGAAAAGGGAAATACAAGAATACATTTCTAAATACATTTATACAAAAAAAAATGGAAATACATGTATATACACATGAGGGCCGGCCATTAGGCCATATGGTGAATTAGAGTTTGACTTTTATTTAAATAATATTACTTTAAACACCATCATTTTGTTAAAAAGTGCACACAACTTTTGTCTCTCATGTCTTTCATCATTTTAAAGACCAAAAATTTCTCTATAAATAGGAAGGCATTTCATTCATTTTATTCACACCAAAACCCTCTTTTCTCTCCTTTTAAAACCGGCCAAGGCTCACACACATCACAAAATTCTTCATTCAAGTGTTCTTCAAGTGTTCTTTGTGTTCTTCAAGAGTTTTGGTGCATATCTTGCAAAGGATTTCAACTTCTACTCAAAATCATATTCTAAATACTTCAAAGTAAGTAAATACTAACTTATTTCATCATACATTTATGTTTATATAAGTCTTGCATAATATATATAATCACCAACAACAACAAGTTTCATAAAAACTCAAGTTTATAAGTTTCTAGTTTTTATTTTTATGTCGTTTCTTTAAACGTGCATATGAATATATGAACACATTATAAACATGTTAATATTATGAAAACATGTGTTATATATGTGTTATATAACTTTTACAACTTTTATGCAAGTAGTCTTTGAATAAACAACAAGAATCATAAGATGTTTTAAGTTTATAAACTACGGATTTTCGGCAGAAAATTTATATCGACTTTGAAAAATCATAACTAATTCATAACTCAACGAAATGAGTTGATTCTTCTCTCAAAAGTTAGATCTATGTCTTAACTATAGATCTGTAATTTTTCATAATTTATTTTGAATTGTCAGACCTCCAGAAATTATTTGGGAAACCGAAAGTCTGACAGCTCAAAAATGGCCAACATAGCGTTTTTAACGAGCTTTTTCACCAACCTAAACAACTCGAAAAATGGCCGTTCTTGATTCTAAAAATCCTTTGTATATAGTAGTTTAATGTCCTAGAAAACCAAAGTCTAAAACATTTTGGAGCTTGGTCAAAAATAGCTCAAAGTAGGCCGAAAAACCTCCGAAAAAGCTGGAAAATTATATATATATAAACTTGACGTTTTAAGCAAATTTTATTTATAAACTTGTAATGTTGGGTGATTTAAGACATAAAAATCTATAAATATACATATTATCATATATTAGTGATATTAAGTCCTTATTATCATTTAGGACTCGGTTAAACACCTCCGGTTTCATCACCCATCAAACAACGCACATTTGGATTTTTGGGCATATTTTGCCATCGCAATTCCGGTGAGTCTTCATAGCCCCTATTTCACTATCTATTGGGGTAGAAATACATGCACTGTTTTCATATGGACATCAAAACTATTTATTTCTTATATGTATTACATGTGGTTCCATTAGCCCTTATATCATGAACCGTTAATTGCATTTATTTGTAAGCGCGAATATATTGTGGATAGATCTATTGGGAGTCATGTCCCCCACTCGGGTTAGTTCGGGTCAGCTAACAGCGGGTGCATATATATTCAACACACGGTATTACGTATGGGAAAACTGCACAGGGCAAACACATTTTAATTAAGCTTCGGTTGCATGATGGTTTATGTAATACATACACGGAATTTATGATTTTATAAATTCAACTCATCTGATAATGTCCATACAACTGGTCTTTTCGCATAAACCTATGAGCTCACCAACAATTTTTGTTGACGTCTTTTAGCGTGTATTTTCAGGAAATTAAGGCCCGTATGCCTCGGACGTATTTTACTTTCAAGCTTCTGCATCCATGGAGTCGCATGCATATTCAATTTAACGGAGATTTAGTTGCATTATTTTGGATATTTTAATTATGTAATTAAAACTCTGTAATTGTGCGAACTTCGTTTCTCATGTAATACATTACTCTGTCCTGAAGTTTTAACGATGTATTTTAAAAACGTCCATATAGTGGTCGTTCATTATGATTATGGTTACGTTTCCGCACTCGTCACGCCTCGCTTCCAACCGGGGTAGCAGGGTGTGATAGATGGCTACAGGGCTAAGTACCTTACGGCCATGGCCAAGCTGAGGAAGTTAGAAAACTCAGTGGTTTCTAACAGACAAAAGGGACTAATGGCTGAAATTCTTGACTGGGAGGAGTCTGATTCATCATCTGATGAAGAAGACAACAAATGTCTGATGGCCAACACTGATGTCCCATCAACAAGCAACTTCAAACAGGATCTGGCTGAAGCTGAAGCTTTCAGCAGCTTGGAGAATTGGAATCCTACAATGATGTATAAGGTACAAAATTTTATGGATTACAGTTCTGAAGAGAAAGTTAAAATGTTTGAATATATTCTTGTTGATCTAAAAACTGCTGTTGAGAAGCATGCTGTATTATTATCTGAAATCTCTAAGCTTAAAACTAATATTGAAACAAAGTCTAGTAAACTGGACAGCTTCCATAAGTTGGAAGCTGAGCTTGATGAATTAAAACACATCAATTCCATTTTACTGGAAGAAAAGAGAGAAACACATATAAAACATGCTAAGCTTCAAAAGATAGTTGACTCTTGGTGCCAATCTGCACAAAAAGTCAGCCACTGTATAAGTCAGCAGATCCCTGCCCAAATCCAAGCCTATCTTGGAGGGGATCTTGACACAACAGCTTCCATTCTTGAGGTTAATAATTTAAAAGAAGACTTGTCCACTCTTTGTGAGCTTCCAAACACTTTTATTCAAAGAGTGAATGGTAAATTAATCTCAACAAACAGGTTTGTCAGGCCTCAAAACACTAAGAGTTTGTGTGAACCCAGCTGAAAAGCTGTTGATGAAATCAGTCTTTCATCTAATAAGCTTGCTAAGTGTTCTGCTGATTCACACAAGCAAAAGAAAGGAAAGCATGTCCAAACTGCAGCTGTGGACACCAAACCCGTTGACAAAACAGACTTTGGGTCTAAAGCTGGTGTGAAAAGGCATAATAATCCTTTTAATGCTGAACATTTTGAAAATAAGTTTTCAAAGGGAAAGCAGTCTGCCTTTAACAAGAGTAAGTCTCAGGTTGAAGGCAAAACTGATGTGATTTCAAATAAGTTTTCTAATTATAGTGGTAAACTGGTTTTAAATGAGAATAAGTATTTAAAAACCTGGAATAATGATTATGTTGATAGGCAGCATCAATCACATCTCAGGAAGAGCAAAGGCAAAGCCATTGCTCAGCCTGAGAGATCTGGGAATAAGTTTCCTAAACCTGTGGAAGGTCAAAAGCCAATCAAGCTTCATATCTTTGATATCTGCCCTCCTAAAAAGAGGAAAGAAGAGACAGACAAAGTTGTGGTTGTTGAACTTTCCACTCAAGCTGTTGATTCATCAAAAAGTAATAAGTTTGCTAAATCTACTGATGGAATCAATAGAAATAACCCAGAATGTGTTTCTGAAAAGTGTTCTTCCAAAAATGCTAAAAGAAGAAAATGTTATAAATGTGGAATGAAGACACATTTGGCCAAAGACTGTCCTGAAACTGTGGACATGAGGCCTGCTGACTCTGATGTTTCCCTCACTGCCAACATAAACAGTGTTGGAAACATCATAGCCAATGAGAGTGGTATTCAAGCTGATACCATTCAAATAGGGAATATTAGTGTTGACATCACAAGTCCATCAACAAATGTTGATGAAGTAGGAGAACTCATCTCTGTGATGAGTTCCCCTAAAAGTAACTAATATTCTTCTTGTCACTCTGCAGGAAAAACAACCATCCCAGGTTTGGTACTTGGATAGTGGCTGCTCAGGGCATATGACAGGTTGTAACGACCTGCTGAGTGATATCAGGCCTGAAAAAGGGCCAAAAGTCACCTTTGGTGACAATGTACAGGGATCCACTGAGTAGCCTATGTGGTTGGGCTAAAACATAACCTTGTTAGCATAAGCCAACTTTGTGATGCTGGCTATAAGGTTAACTTTGATGAGCACCTGGGTTACATATTGGATCCCCAAGGCAAAGTTGTTCTTTTGTAAGAACATGTGTTGTTCTAATGAAATCAAAAATCAGTGTATATATAAACTGATCTTTTACTTTATGTTGATGTTGTAATCTTATTTCAACAAATGTACTGTAAAAATATATAGTGACTTTTGATAAGACCAGCTTAGACTGGTTATTGCAAATAGGGGGAGATTGTTAGGCACAAAAAGGCCTCAGTCAAACCTGCTCTGCATCTGAGGGGGAGATTATTAATCAAACCTGTTTGATGCCTTTGAAGGTTGAATTTAAGGCCTGTTATATGGCTTATTGAAACCTGAAAATGATTTGCAATATCAGTCTAAAGCTGTTCTAAGTATTGCATGTGTTGCAACACAGCCAGTTTTGCTCAAGCTGTTCAGTCTGCTGAACAGACTGAACATAATCTGTCTACGCTGCTCTACACTGGTGAGCAGCTTGGGCAGTTTACAAGTGTTCTGTTCTTTGTGAACAGAACCTGTTCTTTGTGAACAGGCTAAACACTTTATGGAATATGTTTCCAAGTCCTCATGTATTGTATTTGACTACAAGATCAGTTTACAAAGTCGAAGTCAAAGTGAAAATCAGAACTGCTCAGCCTGCCCAAGCTGTTCTGTTACATGAAGACAAAAGGTTATTTGAAAAAGGGTGACAGACCTTTTTCTTATATCAAAATAGGCCTTTACAAGGAAGAAAAACACAAAGTTGACATTCCTTATTTGGTTAAAGGCAATGCAACAGTAGACAAAGTGAAAAGACAAAAGTTCTGCACATGTGAAGACAAGTCTGCTTTTCAGAAAGGTGCAGAAAAGGTTATGTTGTCTTTTCAACAAGACTTCTCCTTTTTCATTTCGTCCAATGAAGAAGCTTCACTTAGATCCTCTGAGTGGGTATAAAAAGAAACTTCCAAGGATTGGTCGATTAAGCCAAAAAAGCTAAGTGCTGAAAACAAGAGTGAACGTGCATTTAAAGTGTGTCTTTCATGCATGCAAGTCTGCTTGAATAAAACAGTACTCAGTGTCTAAAATGTTCTTGTTCAAGCTGTTCCTCAAAGTCTTGTAAACACAGTGAGTGATTCTTAGTGAGTGTATTCATTGTAATTAGTTTAAGTCAGTCTTAGACTAGTTAGATATACTGTTGTATCTGTCATCTCAGCTTGAACCTTTCCGCATTCAAGCTTGTTTGTAATCAACATTTGTTAATAATACATACAAACATTGAGAAAATTTTGTGTAGTTTTTAAAGTGCTGTATTCACACCCCCCCCCCCTCAACAACTTAAAGCTATATACTTGGGATATCTTTTGGGACCTACAATCGTGTTCTTCGTGTTCATCTTAAACATTCTTGGTTTCTTGGCGTTTTGGACGGAAAAATCACATTTTTTAAAAGTTTTTCGAGTTATACAAGTGAAGTAACAGAGAAAAATTCTTATTGGTTCACTTTTTCAGTCGAAATCATTATTTTTTATCTTAAAAATATCGGTTTAATCTGAAAACTTGAAAAACTTGAATTTTTGTCCGTTTCTCGAACTTGCGGCGCTCGAACATAGGGGTCATTAGGGTTCATTCGAATTTGTCATAAATCTCGAATTTGTAAGAAATATGCTCCTCTCGAATTTGATTTAGGGTTTCTTTCGATTTTGGCTGAGATTCGAACTTGTTTCATTCCAAAGAGTTTATTTTAGATTAATTTTAAATTAAATTTCGAAAGTTCGAATACAAAAAGTTTAGAAAGGATGACCAGTTTGCAAAAGTTCATCGAAATGGATCACGAGGTTGGCAAGACAAATTTTCCGCCAAAACTAATGAGGTTGAAAGACTACTATTGGTGCAAGGATAGGTTTGGCGATTTTGCTCGTTACAATGACATGCGAATGTGGATTTGTATCGATGAGGGATACATTCCACCTACACAAGAGTTTGAGGGCCATCAGAGAGTCTTAACCTATCAGAAAATGAAAGATGATGATGAGAAACTGTATGAGCCGAAAACAGAGCATTTTCCATCATTCGTATGACATTAACTTCAGGAGATTCTACACACATTACGGAATCAACGTACTTCTAAAGAGCTATGGGATGCTCTCGAGAGAAGGTGTGAGGGAAATCCGATGGTTCGCAAAGGAAGGACAGAGGTGCTAAAACAGTAGTTCGCAATTTTCAAAGCATTGAAAACCGAAAACCTGGATGAATAAAGTACTAGATTCTACCATTTACTGACAGAGCTGGATAATCACGATGTCGAGTATCTAAAAATTTAGAAGATAGAGAAACTTCTTGATGCTTTACCTGTGAAGTGGGACATGTACACAGCGCTTATAAAGCATGATGAAGAAAAATTCGAAACTCTTACTCTAGAAGGAGTTATTGGTACACTGAGGGCTTACAATTTTCAGATACTTAAGAAGGAAAGGGAATATGATCAAGTCCAAGATCCAGAGATGTATTTTGGAAAGTCAAAACCTTCTATCGCAAGGGAACTGAAAACAGCTACAGCTTTCTTCTCGGGTGAAGCGCCTATCCAAGTGGAGCTAGTCGGGCATTCTTAGGGTATTCTAAACAGGAAGATAAACCGACTCACTCAGCATTTACTTCTCAACATTATACAAAGATGCCTATGAGTGCACAATCAGCTGAAGGTCATCTGAATCTTTTGGCTTCGTTTGTTGCAGTATACGAAAATTATGTACAAGGAAAAATTAACGATCCTGCATTGTGGGAAGAAGACTACGATCAGGTGGATCCTGATGACTTGGAGGAAATGGACCTTCAATGGCAACTAGCCATGGTGACTCTGAGGGTCAAAAGGTTGATGAAACGAACAGGCAGAAATCTGAACGTAGGCAATAGTAAAATTGGGTTTGACAAATTCAAGGTTAAGTGTTATAATTGCCAAGGATTAGGACACTTTGCGCGGGAATGTCAACGACCCAAAGTTGAAAACTGTCAGAATCAAAATCAGGGAAGATATCAGTCTGGTAGTTCGGGTAATCAAGCTAACATCGCTGGTCTGTTAACAAACGTATCATCGGACAGACAGCTTGATGGGAGTACTCACACTGAAGTGACAGAGACTTGGGATAGCGGAGCAGAGGAAGTGATAGAGGAAAACGAACAAAATGATGCAAGTCCTGTGTTGGTGGAGAAGTCAGACAACCAGACCATTCTGGAGTTTGCCGCACAGATGGCTAATGTGGAATCGGATCACAAAAAGGTAATTCTAAACTTTTCTACATTTCGTGACTTATGTGTTTTATGTGCTACTTCGAATGATAGATTGAACTTAGTTCTAGAAACAAATAATAACTTTACTGCTCAGATAGAATCACTAAAATCAGATAATGCTAGTCTCGTAGATATTAAAGAAGATCTTAGGAATAAGTTGAAAGCAGATGCTCAAGATGTTATAGTTCTAAAAGACAAATTAAGTGAGCAATGTGTCAGGATAGAACTTATGTATGAGCATGTTGCGGCTTTAACCAAAGAACTTACCATTAAGGAGGTTGAGCTAGCTGAATCAAGAGTTGAAGTTGCAGAGGTAAATAGTAAGTAAGAAAAGTTTAGGAACTCTTCACTAAATCTAGGGAAAATCTGATGCTCAGCGTCAGTCTAAAAAACCAGTAGGTTTAGGTTATCAAGAGAGTCCTCCACCTTTCAACGATAATTATGTGCCTCAACCTCAGGATAAAACTGATAAACCAGTCGATTCAGAGGTAGCAGCTAAAACTGTATCTGAATCTGATAAGGATAAATCAACTAAGGTGTCTAATAATTACTCTATGATTAAGAAAGTCAAGTTTGTGCAGTAATCTAGTGACAAAATTCTAGGAGAAGCTAAACCTGAAGTTAATAATCAACAGGAGGAAGTAGTCACGGTAGTTGAAAAGAAAGAACATGACACAAGTGAGACACCAAAATCAAAGGGCACTCATAATAAGTCGATTGATAAGATGTCCTGCTTTAGATGTCATGAGAGGGGACATGTTGCGTCTAGCTGTCCATATAAGAAAGTAGAGTCTACACCTTCTAAACCAGAGTCTAGACCTATTGTTGGAAAGCCTGAATAACATAAGCTATTATCTAGTGTTGCTAGCACAAGTGGTTCTCAAAACACCGAGAAAATTGTGAATGCCACACCCAAGACCGCTGTTAGACAAATACCTGTGTCGGTTAGACCAAATGAAGTGGTTAGGACTAATTCGCCGAATGGAGTCCCTAATCAGTCTAGGTCAGGACCTCAACAAGCTTATAGGAGTACAACACCTAGAAGGATTTACACTCCAGTTAGGTCTCACACTCCTCAAAGACATCAGACAACAGGTAGAGCCCAGGGATATCAATCTGAAATACAATATAATAGAAACTATTCAAGGGCTCAATAGCAACTGCATACCCAAAGGCCAAGAGTGAATTTAAATCACTCCGCACCAGACAGGTTGTCAATCAAACACCCAAGTCACCTGAAAGGAGAGATGGGTATTTGAAGGAGTTCACGTACGTGGATGAGAATGGTATTACCAACTCAGTCATGGCTTGGGTTCCCCATGATAACTAACTTGTTTTCTTTCATGTGCAGAAGTTAACTACAGGTCTAAACAACAAGTGGTTTGTCGACAGTGGTTGCTCTAGGCACATGACTAGGGAAAGGAGTCTACACACAGACTTCAAGGGAGGGAACAAGGGGTTCGTATCATTCGCTGGGAATAAACGAGGACATATCACTGGTACTGGAGTGGTCACTAATGGGACTATCACAGTTGATCAAGTTTACCAAGTTGATAAACTTGATCACAATCTTATTAGTGTATCTCAAATATGTGATAAGGAGAACTCAGTTATTTTTACTGATACTAAGGCGTTAGTGCTGAAACCGGAATTTAAAGTACCTGAAGAGTGGATAATGATGAGAGCCCCAAGGAAGAATGATTTGTACATGATGGACACGAAGAAATCGGATTCATCGATGGGAACAATATTTCTTCTATCCAAAGCTTCAGAGTAAGAATCCATTTTATGGCGCAGACGCATGGCATACATGCGCCTAAGGAAAATGAACTACATCACCAAACATGGTCTAGTGCAAGGTGTCCCACTGAAGAGTTTTCAGTTCGACGACAAGTGTTTACCGTGCAAGAAAGGCAAACAACACAAGAAGTCACACAACTCAAAGACTCAGAACTCGATAGCTTCCACCTTCGATTTGTTGCATATGGACCTATTCGGACCTATCAACAAAAGGAGTATAAGTTGTAGTTGGTATTGTTTAGTTACCACTGATGATCACTCATGTTTTTCATGGGTTTTCTTTTAAGGTACGAACGACGATACAGCTGTAAAGTTGATTGGGTTCTTAGACCAAGTCGAAAACTCCTACGGGACGAGGGTAAAACGTATCAGGAGTGATAATGGAACAGAATTTAAAAACACAGTAATTGGTGTATATTGCCTATCCAAAGGCATAGTGCATCAATTAGTGCACCATATGAGCCACAACAAAATGGGGTGGCAGAACGGAAAAACAGGACTTTGATTGAGGCAGCAAGGACCGTGCTCTCGGATTCAAAGCTTCTTACCATCTTTTTGGTGGAGGAAGTGAATACCACATGTCATGTTTTAAAAAGGGTCCTTACTGTCTAGTCACTGAACAAAACCTGTTATGAAGTTCTGAATAAAAGACAACCAAATTTAACTAGTTTTGAACCCTTTGGGGTACCGTGTACTTTATTGAAAACAAAACATCAACCTAAGTTTCTTGAAAAGGCTGACGAAGGATATTTCCTAGGTTATGTGCCTAAGTCACCAAACAAAAGGGTTTTTAAAAAAACAAACGGTACGATAGAAATTGTGTTTAACATTGAGGTCACAAGTTATTCACATAAACCCCAAACAAGTCCTGAGTGGTTATTTGATTACGACTTATTGTTTGAATCATTTAACATACCAGTTAGTGGAAATGCAAGTACAATGGAGGATGACTTCTCGTCATTAAGACTGAATGACGACAATCAAGGTTTTCCAAAGACAAGCATTCCATCAACTTCTGAGCCTACAACGATAGAAGATGGGTCTCCAACTGAGAATGAACCTGAGTTACCTACAAATGAAAATCAGACAAGTACTTTTAACTCCGAGGACAGTGATCATGAGGAAGAGAATGTACCGTCTGAAGTCGTACCCCCGTTAGGTGAAATAGGATCAAACTCTTGAGGTAATCTTAGGGTCGACGAGATTGAGACATCGAAGATTAACAAGGACCATCCGATTGAGAGTATCATAGGGAATCCGAATACTGGTGTGAGAACTAGGAGTAGTGTGAGTAATAACACGGTGCTGCTATCATTGATCAACGACTCCGAGGCTTTTCACACCTGTCTTTATTCGTGTTTCATCTCGCAAGTAGAGCCAAAGAATGTGCAAATGGCACTAAAAGACAACTATTGCATTGAATCCATGCAAGAAGAACTGCCACATTTCAGAAAGCTTGAAGTGTGGGAGTTAGTGCCGCTACCTCGAGGAGAAGTTGCCATAGGAACCAAATGGGTTTTTTAGTGCAAGAGAGATGATCGGGGTATTGTTACTCGCAGTAAGGCAAGACTTGTGGTAAAAGAATTCAACCAAGAAGAGGGAATTGACTACAACGAGGTGTTTGCACCAGTGATAAGGCTCGAGGCAATTTGTCTGTTTTTGGCCTTTGCGTCCCTCAAAGGGTTTAAAGTCTATCAGCTGGATGTTAAGAGTGCATTCCTGTATGGCAAGGTGAAGGAACTGGTGTACGTCGAACAACCGCCTGGGTTTACTAGATCCAAAGTATCCCGACAGAGTGTATCGACTCGATAAGGCTCTGTATGGATTGCATCACGCACCAAGGGCATGGTATGAGACGCTGTCAACTCATCTTTTGGACAACGGGTTTGAAAGACAGAGAATTGATAGTACATTGTTCGTGAAAAGGAAGGGAGAAGATTTTATCTTGGTACAAGTGTACGTTGATGACATCAATTTCGGGTCATCAAACGAACAGATGTGCAAAGATTTTGAGAAGGTTATGAAGTCAAAGTTTGAGATGAGTTCTATGGGAGAGTTAAACTTCTTTCTAGGTTTGCAAGTTGAACAAAGGAAGGAGGGCATGTTCATGCATCAGACGAAGTATGTCTTCGATATTTTAGAACGCTTCGAGATGGAAGGAAAAAAGTTGACCGCTCACTTCAGTACTCCGATTCAAGTGAAACATAATCTCGGACCGGGTAAAGAAAGTGATACTGATGTGGATCCGACACTACAACGGGCCATGATCGGATCACTCATGTATTTAGCTGTATCTAGACATGACATTATGTTAGCTGTGTGTATTTGTGCTAGGTTCCAAGCTAATCCGAAAGAAATGCATACGAAAGGCGTGAAGCGGATTCTGAGATACCTCAAGTCAAAACCGAAGCTGGGACTTTGGTATCACGCTGACGATGATCTAGAATTGGAAGCATACACGGATTCTGACTATGGTGGTTGCAGCTTGAACCGGAAATCAACAACTGGAGGTTGTCATTTCCTTGGAGGGAGGCTCGTATCCTGACAATGTAAGAAACAGACTTCGGAAGCCATGTCTACGTGTGAGGCTGAATATGTAGCTGCTGGTAGTTGCTGTTCACAGGTTTGTGGATACAACAACAATTGCGGGATTACGGTTTGACTTACACTCATACTCCCATTAGGATAGATAATCAGTCTACAATTGTTATAACTTTAAACACAGTAAAACAAAGCACATAGACATAAGAAATCATTTTAAACGTGATTGTGCTGAAAAGAACTTAATAAAGCTGGTAAAAGGGGCAACAGAAGATAAAAATGCAGATTTATTCAGTAAAGCTTTTGATAAGTCACGCTTTGAGTTGTTAGTTCAACTAAATGGTATGCGTAATCCAGTGTAACTTGACCTTAGTATATTTTGTTTTTTTTATAGTAAGTTAGTAGTTTATTAAATTTTATTTTCTTTAATAGTAAGTTAGTTGGTTAGTTTATTAGCTTATCTTAAAAAATGAAAAACAAAAGAAAAAAGTGAGAAATCCATAAAAATTTCAAAAAAAGAGAATATTGAAAACTGAGGTAAGTCTTAGATACATAGGTTCAAAGTGACGAAAATTAGCACAGTCGAAACAATCTCTAAGTGTTAAGCTTTCACACATAATGCACATTAAATTCTAAATGATATGCATTGTCTTCTTTGATGTGTTGGTAGGCATAATACACAAAGGAAATCCTAACAGCTAATAAAATAATGTAGCAAGAGTCATATGTGTAACTAACTTAGATGTATGACCAAGGGGCTGTTTGATTACATTTTCCATTAAGTGCCATCTGGATTTAGAGAGCTGTCTGGATTAAGTAATGCTAACTAGAGAAATTTTATTGGAAAATATAAAAAGGGGTAATATTGGAAACTAAATGGTCTGAATGGGGAACACATAGGGTCTCTTGGCTTATTAATTTGGCTGACTGAATTTGAGTTCTGATTTTAATAAGTCATTATCAAACAAAGCTTATTTCAAATGGACTGACCGGATTTTTTAGATTAAGCCTAATAAGTTGTTATCAAACAGCCCCCAAATGGTCTTAATTTCTATGTTAGAGACATACAGACAATAATTTTAAATGAGGTATGCAAATTTTCTGGTAGATGTATAAGCACCATCAAAATACATCTTAAAAGAAAAGAAAAGAAAAATTTTATGATAAAGAAGAGGGAGTCAAAACAAGTCGCTTTGTTGTACGTAATGTACAGACCTGTCACCTCTGTTTTGACTCAAGTTAGAAAAATAAGTCACTTTGTTGTACGTAAGTACATACTTGTCACCTCTGTCTTGCTAACTTAAAATAAACTCTAAGACAAACTAAGACACTCTGTTGTATGTAAATACAAAACTGTGTCCAACGTTTTCCTTTTAATGAAAATTTGCAATACCAAAAAGTTATAATCATTGTGTGTATGCCTTGATCATAGAAGTATATCTAAGTTTGGGACACGTAAGGTAGTTTCTAGATAAGTAAAAAGGCCAAGGGAAATTCCAGAGTGTTAAATGTTTAAAAGGAAAATCATACCGACAATCGACTTGGAATGTATATCACGACAAACAATCAAAGGAATAAAAATTCCTAAGTGTGAAAGTGAAATACTGAAAGTGTGTTTGACACCGCTATATGATTGAACCTTCTTTGACTTTCTCGCAAAAATACTCGTTTAGTATAGGTTGTGAATTTTTAAAGTACTTTTGAGTAGTTTAAGTTTTATTCTTATTTTATTTTATTTCATTTTATTTTACTTTATTTTATTTTATTTTAAGTAGGTTAAAGGTCAAACTTACTAGGATGCATTTTTGGTTGAAGAAACAAATATTGCGTGAAAAATCTATTGCTAAGTGTGAATGTTCTTGCAAAGTTAGAAAAATTCCGTTACCCGAAAATGTTGAAAAAGTTGGATTTTATTCGAGGATTTTCAAAATTTTCACTTAAGTCGAAATTCAGACAAATTCGAACTTCACTTCGAATTTGTCAGGAAGTTCGAACTTATGCTAAGTTCGAAGGTAGTTGGTATAAATAGGTCAACAGTACTTCATTTAAGGCACCTACCATCGAATTTGAAATCTCGAACTTGTGCTCCGGCGATTTCGAACTTATTCTCGAACTTACAGATTCTCGAATTTCCTTCTATTCCTCGAAGTTTTCCCTTTATTTCTCGAACATACACGTATACTTAGGTATAGTACTCATCATTATAATAAGTATGTGTAGTTTAGGACATTATTGTGGCAAAAATCAAACTTATTTGATGTTTTTGATATTTGAAACTCGTGTTTTTTAAACCAAGTAGTTTCAAAAGATAAAATTTCAAATAAATGATAAATAACTTCGATTAGAACCCAATAGGACTAGATTATTCTGTTGATTAAGTCAAATGGGGTTAAAATCGTAGTTTTTAAGTTGAATATGACCGACTTCGAACATGTTCTTCAGGTTCGAACTTGTCAGAAAGTTAAAACTTGTAGAAATATCTATAAGTTCTAAGTCAGTCAAGTTCGAATATATATCTCGAATTTATTTAAATTCGAATTGTTTTTTAATAATTTCGAATTTGTCTAAGTTCGAATGTGTTGGACTTCGAACTTATGCAAGTTCGAAGTTATGCAAATTCGAAAATAAGAAGTTACATTTTATTTTTAGTTACTAATTTTGTTTGTTGATTCTGTGTGCTGATATGGGTGATCGAGCTTTTTATAATAATCATAACATGGTCATGGCCGTGGATCTTCAATTGCCTGAAGCACAGCCCAATCATCAGATGATAGAATTCCTGACTCAGTCTCGCCTATCATATGCACTCACCCACAATCTCCAAATTACCCTGACGTATGTGCGACAGTTCTGGGAGCATCTGCAAGTAGATTGCACGGTTTCGCCTACAGTGCTGAGAACAAGAGTAGGTGGTCAACCAATCGTATTTTCAGCTAACACGTTGAGGCAGATCCTACCGCTGGGCTCTGAGGAACAACAATCAGGCCCGATAGATTTTCCATTACCTGTTAGGCAAGCTGCATTTTTGAGGATAGGGTATGCCCAAGATATAACAAAGGCGTCATATGTTAAAAGTGGGTTGATTGAACAATGGAGATAACTTGTCCACGTGATTATGATGTGTTTTGTACCAAAGAAAGCGGGCTTTGACACGATGGTGTCTAAATTGCAATCTGCATTGATTGCGTTGGTGTACAACATGAAATTTAGTTTTTCCGAGATGTTTTTCGGGGAGTTCGTGCACCAGATCACAGCTCCGATCAGGGAAAGATTCTTGATGTATCCCCGCTTTGCCATGATGATCATATGTCATTTCTTGCTGAATTTGCCACCACTTCCTGATCAAAGTGGCGTGGCTTTGATTGATAAGCGAATTTTTGCTGACTGCCAGACCAATAACGCGAGAAGGGCTGAGCAGGTCAGGCCTCAAGTGGCACCATCGTTTGGGGAAGTTATAGATCCTGATTTTGTTGCCCCGGAGGGTGACGATTGGATTAGTGAAGCCCCACCGCAACAGCAGCAGCAACAGCATTAGCCACAACAGCAACAAAGGCGAAGAGCACCAGTTAGAAGAGCTCCGGTTGGTAGAACCTCTTCTCGTTCACAAACAACCACTACTGCTGGACCATCATCTGAGGCTGCCGGCCCATCGAGTTCGGCTCCTCAATACGATCAGAGTGTGCAAACTCTTGAAGAAATATGGGCTCAAGGAACAGCTGAGAGCAAAATATTGTTGAACCACTGGTTCAAGATGTGTTAGAGCCTCCAGCTGATTTCCATGATATTTTTAAGGAGATTGATGAATACCAGCCCTCCAATGTTGAATTTATGGACATAGAGGTCCACGCTGAAGAAGAAGGGGCAAGGGAACAGACTGAGGTAGAAGGTCACGTAGAGACCGCCTCTGAGTCTGTGTCTGAATCTATTTCTGAAGCTGAGGATCCAGAGGTAACTATTGGAAGATATGGATCGAGATTAGTTGTTAGTAGAAGGAGATCAACAAGACCGGCTCTAATTAATGAAGAGACCAAAGAATCTGAATTTGAAGAAGAAGAAGAAGTTCCTCTCGTTCCTAGGCATAGGGCGAGAAGGCATAGGTTTATGCAGGGAGCTCCATCCACTTCAGCTTCTCCATCGGTGTTACCAACTGCTCCATCAACATCAACCACAGCTCCAACTACATCGGCCTCCATTCCATCGACTTCGACTTCGTTCACAGAAAATCAGCGGTTCACTGAGTTGAAAGGAAAAGTGAACTTCCAAACAGTCCAAATTTACCAACTATCAACAGCTAAAAGCTGCAGCAGCATAATGCTCGATTAGATCAAGAAAATGCCGAGTTAAGGACAACCGTGGCTGATCAACAATGACAAATCAAGACAATGCAGACTCTCATTGAGCAGATTTTGAAAGATCTACGAGCTCAGGGGGAGAGTAGCTGCAGGGATGATCAATTGAGAAATGCTAGGAGAGATGATGACGAAGGCAATGATCCAGATGCACAAAAAGAAGGTGAGCTAGCATATCTTTCCCAAAAGACTGCTCAGCAAGCTATCATTCAGGGGGAGCCTAGTCAGTCTAGTATGGGAGAAGAAGGTGAAGCTTCAATGAATGTTGATCATTAGATGATTAAAGCGTTAATGATGATGAAGACGGGTTAGTTTTTGATCAAGAAGATCTTGAGGAAGGGGAATTCATTCCAGAAGAAATTGTGGACTGGAAATCAGATGATGAAGTTATTGAAGATGAGGATGATGATGTTGATGAAGTGTTGATCCCGAAGCAGCCCATTACTGAACAATATGTAAATATTGATCAGATTGTGATAGACTTAGATGAGCTTAACTTAGCATCTATAGATGAATCACAATTTGATATAGCTGAAAGAGAACAAACGAAAGAAGAAATGACGAGGCTATGGTTTAAGAAGGAGGAGAAGAAGACTGACTTGGCTGTAAAGAAAAGGATGAGGCTGCCAAGTCAAGGAAAGCTTTCAGGCGGGATTCTGAGATGCTTCTTTGATAGGGAACTGCAGCTTTTCGTTCTTAAAAGAAGAGACGGACTTCAGTATTTGAGGAGAACCTTAAAGGTTTTTAATACATTGCCTAAATGTGAGGTGAAGGAATTGGCCTGGAAGGAGCTTATTAACTTGGGAGATGACCCCTACGCTGAAGTAATTGCAAAAGTTATTAGAAGGGAGGGCAAATCTGGAAAGTTTGAAAGGCTGAAGCCTAGGTCAGGCAAGAGAGTAGAGGATGAGACGAGAATAGATCCCCATACGGGTAAACCATGGACTAGGATGGTTTACAAGCCAGTCCGGTGTTTGAAGAAAGTTCCGTTAAAGTTTATGCCACAAGATGTACATGAAAACATGAAGTGGTGGTATGTAGACAATGAAACGGCTGAAGCAGTGATGGAGGATCTAGAAGAGAAGACAATTTTGAAAGTATACGATCCGCTGCATCTAATTATCCTATCCAAGCATGACCTGAAAAAGCTTAATGATTAGCCAATTTTCTTTCACGAAGGCCGGAGATCTGAAGGCAGGAAATTCCAAAAAGTGGTAAGGGTTTGTATAGAGCAGGGATTATATGATGGTAGTAGTTTGTATAGACCTAGTACATAGACAAAATATATATAGTTAGAAGCTATCGTCAAGGGGGAGTCTGTTAGTGCATCCTGTGTGACGATAGCAGTCAAAGTATAGAAGATATTTTGTAATACTCCAAGTGTTCGTAAATGCGCATTAATACATTTGTTTGATATATGTTTGATATATGTTTGACATATATATTTGATATTGATATTGATATTGATTGTACATATGTTTGAACTTGGTTGTAATTGATATTTTACAATAAGTTCAAACATAAGTTCAAAGGTAAATTTAAACATAAGTTCTAGAACAAGTTCAAAGACAATTTTTAGAATAAGTTCAAAGGCCTAGATTCGAACTTATGGTGGACAAGTTCGTGGGCTTGGTCCTTCTCGAACTTGTCGAGGGCAAGTTCGAATCTGAGGTCTATAATTAAGAGTTAATCAGTTTTGATTAACAATCTTTGCAAAAAATAACATCCGGGCGATTACGAACTTGCAGAGGCTTTTCAGTGTGTTCTTGGAGAGAATCACGTTGTGACACCCTTGCCACATTAACCACCAACTACAATTCTCCCAGGATTATTCACCAACAAACAGTAACATAATGATCTGATATCTTAATTAAAGTGCGGAAGCAAAAATACATAAATTAAATAATACAAATTTGTCAATCACCCTACGGTGCTACCTATGTTACACGTGTAAGTCTACAAACTTGACAGATTTACATCATCCCAAATTTTAATATAACAATAATTCCATAATCCAAATACCAAGATAAAACAATAGTAGTCTTCAAATACTTCAACACGCGTCCTAGCTAGATGGTCCCGCAGCAGATTTCCCTTTTCCTGTAACAAGTCAACAACTGAAGGGGTAAGTGAATTGCTTAGTGAATACCATATGATTTTACACATTCTACAAATCATTATGATGCCACCCAGAGTAACCGCGGTAACACATACCGTATACTCCACACGTACCCAAGCTACGCAAACCCGAGCCGCAACTCCTTCGAGCTGACACTCGGCATTAGAAAACCAACCATCTGAGGCAGACATTACATCGGGGATGACTTAGTATCTATCCTAACCACAGAGGTGTCAAACTCTTGGTCATATAGCACAGTAACATCAGAGTACAGATGCGACCACGCAGGTCCATCGATAGGATGCACAACAAATGAACGGACATGCAACAAGTATGAATGTGCATCAACATATACGCATGTTAGTAGAGTGCCAAACGAATATGAAACAACATGCCTCAGTAGGCAATGCAAACATAATGCAGATGCAGCAATGTTAAAATCAAAGGTACTCACAGTGGGTGCGTTATTAAACTTCAGTTAATTTTATTTCTCCTCGGGCTTTCAACCGGATTCACAAAGTACCCCACTATGGGTTAAACAACACCACAAGGGACCTGTTTCATTTCCATATGTAAAACATATCATCATTATATGTTCTTTAATGAATTACCATCAACTTGTATAAACGAAAGTGTTACAACATTCGGAAACGTCATCCGAAACTCATATTATAAACCGTTATTCAAAGTGTTATTATTCCCAATTAACCCTCCATTATATGCCTTATTATAGTACAAAAGATATCCCAAAAGTTTGTTTATTTGATCATAAATTCGGATCCTTTTAAACCCATACGAATTACCCAAAAATATGAAGAACTCGCCGAGTAGGACAGGAACTCGCCGAGTTCCTTTCCGAATTTCGTACCCTTCACTGAATTTCGGACCCATCCAAATTGGGTTGACCCATCCGAATTCGGGTCCATCCGAGTTCGGTTCTTAGTTTGATTTCGGTCCAATATCCAAATTTCGGGTCTCATCCGAATTCGGGTCCCAACCGAATTCGGATCCAACACTTATGAATTTTTGAAGATTTATTCAAAATGTTCTTGAGAACTCGACGAGTTCCCCCTGAACTCGCCGAGTTCACATGGAGGTTTGCAGGTCGCAACTTACGGATTTTAAGTAAAAATTTCCAAAACTTAAATCTAACAACATGCAATCCACACATTCGATTTATTACTATATATTGAGTGTTTTTACATCATATTCCATATCATTAACACCCAAATTCGTCCAGATTGAATCAAAATTGAAGAAAAACTTCAAGAACACTAAAGTTCACAAAATTTCAGATTTCTTACCTCCTGGATCGATTCAACCAACGATTCTTGTTTCCTAAGCTTCAGTAATCTTCCAAGAATGATTTCCAACTACTATAACAAACATGCATTACAATTTTCAGATTTAAAAATCCGAATTTTTGTTTCTTTATTCTCAAACTAAAACCCAAAACTTTAAGAATAACTTTCTTACCTTTAATCCACTGAATCTTGTTAATAACTAGCTTTAATCCACGAATTTCGTTTCAAAATTCCGAATATCAGCAGAATTTAGTGAGAGAGATTGAGAGAGTTCTTTAGTTGTAGAGAGAGAGAGAGATATCATTCAAATGAAAGACCAATGGTCTTTTATTCCCAATTATCGACTATTGGCACATTTAGCCCCTCAAATTATCTGATCTCATTAACTACTGATTTTGTCTTAGTTTTATCCTTACTAGCAATTTTAAAACATAATACTCCATAATAATAATTCAAAATTCCAAAGCTTCATAATTTCTCAAAATAACAACCAACTTTCATAATCCAAATACATAATTATTTTCGTAATTTAACTTAATTATACCAAAAATTCATCTAATTATCCAATTACAATAAATTAAATCCAAGGATGTTACAGCATGGGCTCCACCACGCTCAACTTCGTCCTCGAAGTTACTCGGATTCGAACAGTTGCGGATACTTCTTCGACATTTCAGACTTAGGCTCCCAAGTATGATTGGATCCTTTGTGATGCTTCCAACGTACAAGCACCATTTCAATCTCCTTGCTTCTCAATTTCTTCACTTCCGTATCTAACACACACTCCGGCTCTTCAACATACCGGAGCCTTTCATCAATCTGCAGCTCCGTGTGGTCAGCCCAATCTTCGTTTTCGGTTGTGAACGACTTTCTAAGGTTCCCCACATGGAACACCGGGTGTATGCCCGACATTTCTTCCGGCAACTCCAACCGATACGACTGATTTCCTACTTTCTCAGTAATCCTGAATGGCCCAACAAATCTCGGAGCCAACTTTCCTCTCTTTACAAAACGGGTAACACCTCTCATAGGTGACACCTTCAAATAAACCCAATCATTTACATCAAAAGTGATTGGTTTATGCCTCCTGTCGTAATAACTCTTCTGACGATCCTGGGCCGCTTTCATATTCTGTCTCACTAACTGAATCTTCTCATTCGTTTCCTGCAATAATGCCGGCCCAGCAATCGGCGTTTCACCAGTTTCCCTCCAACATGTAGGAGTCCTACATCTTCTCCCATATAGAGCTTCAAACAGTACTTTCTTTATAGTTGTATGGTAACTGTTATTATATGAGAATTCTATCAGCGGCAAATGATCATCCCAATTGCCACCGAGATCCAATACACACGACTGCATCATATCTTCAAGTGTTAGGATGGTCCTTTCAGTTTGACCATCAGTTTGCGGACGGTAAGCTGTACTCATTGCTACCCAACCCTTCTTGTAAAGCCGACCAGAAATTTGAAGTAAATCGGCTGTCCCGGTCCGATACAATGGACTTCGGTACTCCATGTCTAGCAACGATCTCATCCATGTAAATGTGAGCTAACTTTTCCAATGAATAGCTTTCCCGAATCGGTATAAAGTGTGCGGACTTAGTTAACCGATCAACTACCACCCAAATTGCATCGTGTTGACGCCTAGTTTTAGGCAACTTTGTGACAAAGTCCATAGTGATATGCTCCCATTTCCATTCCGGAATGGGAAGCGGGTGCAGACTGCTGTATGGTTGCTGATGTTCGGCTTTCACAAGCCGACAAGTTCTGCATCTCTCCACGTACTGACCGATATCCTTCTTTAATCCGGGACACCAAAAATCTGCTTTAAGTTCGTTGTACATCTTTGTGCTCCCGGGATGTACAGAAAATTTCGATTGGTGAGCTTCTTTTATTATCACATTCCTCATGCCTCCATACTTTGGCACCCAGATTCTTCCGTAAATTCCTTTCAAACCCGATTCACTAGTTTCCATATTCTTCATTTGCACCCTTATATCTTCATTACCAACGTTTTCATCTTTCAAGGATTCCTCTTGAGCGGCCTTAACATCATCAATAATCGTGGATGTTAACATAGTAGATGTCAACATGTAGCAGCAATCCTTAGCATATGCTTTGCGACTCAAAGCATCGGCTACCACGTTAGCCTTTCCAGGATGGTAAAGGATTTCACAGTCATAATCCTTTATTAGTTCCATCGAACGTCTCTGTCTCATGTTAAGTTCTTTCTGGCTGAAAATGTACTTCAGGCTTTTATGATCCGTGTATAACTGACACTTAGTTCCATAGAGATAGTGTCTCCACAATTTCAAAGCAAAAGTGACAGCTGTCAACTCAAGATAATGAGTTGAGTATTTCTTTTCATGCTGCTTAAGTTGTCTTGAGGCATACGCGATTACCTTCCCACGTTGCATCAATACCGCACCAAGTCCCAACCTCGAAACATCCGTGTATACAACAAAGTCCTCATTACCCTCTGGTAGGGCAAGTATCGGCGCTTCACTTTATGCCTTCTTCAAAATCTCAAAAGCCTCCTGCTGCACAGTTTCCCATACAAACGGTGCATTCTTCTTTGTTAATACAGTTAAAGGGACTGCAATCCTGGAATAATCCTTGATAAATCTCCTATAGTAGCCCGCCAACCCCAGAAAACTTCTGACTTCAGTAGCTGAACGAGGCGGCTCCCAATTCCTTACCGCTTCTACCTTAGCCAGATCTACTGAAATCCCAGCTCCCGAAATAACATGTCCAAGAAACTGAATTTGTTGCAACTAAAGCTCACACTTTGATAATTTGGCATACAACTTCTCTTTTCTTAGCAGTTCTAGCAATTCCTTTAAATGATCAGCATGTTCGGCCTCAGATTTTGAATACACCAAAATGTCGTCAATGAATACAATCACCGACTTATCTAACATCGGTCTACAAACTCGGTTCATTAAGTCCATAAAAATAGTCGGGGCATTGGTTTACCGGAAAGGCATAACCAAGAACTCGTAATGCCCGTAACGTGTCCTAAAAGCTGTCTTAGGCACATCTTCCTCTCTAACTTTTAACTGATGATACCCCGACCTCAAGTCAATCTTAGAAAATACACTAGCCCCATGTAACTGATCGAACAAATCGTCTATCCTTTGCAATGGATACTTGTTCTTTATTGTCAACTTATTCAGCTCCCGGTAATCAATGCACATTCGCATTGTACCGTCTTTCTTCTTTACAAACAATACCGGAGCTCCCCACGGCGATGAACTCGGTCGAATGAAGCCCTTGTCCAACAACTCTTGAAGCTGTGTCATCATTACTTTCATCTCGGTTGGGGCAAGGCGATAAGGAGAACGAGCTACCAGTGCAGCTCCAGGGATCAAGTCAATTTTAAACTCCACTTGTCTCTCAGGCGGCACGCCAGACAAGTCTTCTGGAAACACATCCGGGAATTTTGAAAAAACAGGCACATCGGCCAATGTCTTCTTCTCAGCCTTAGCATCAATAGCATATGCTAAGTAGGCGTCACATCCCTTTGCAACAAGCTTTCGAGCTTTTGCAATTGTCAACAAACACAGATCCCCACTTCTCCAATCTCCGTAAATACAGATCTCACACCCCTCCGGAGTAGTTATCTTTATCATACGCTTCTTACAAACTATGTGAGCTTCATTCTCTATCAACCAATCCATCCCGATAATCACGTCAAATTCACTAAACTCGATCGGAATCAAGTCTAAATTAAAGACTACATCTTCAATCACTAAGGTGCAGTTACGGCATACATGATCTACTTTCACTAGAGTATTACTAGCAGTTTCAATATCTAGTACAGCAGATAACTTTCATAAAGGCATAGACAATTGTTGAGCAAACATAGTAGACACAAACGATCTATTGGCACCCTAGTCAAATAACACTCTTGCAGGTAAAGAGTTTACAATAAATATACCCGTGACCACCTCCGGGTTTTCCCTAGCCTCCTCCGCGGTAATTTGAAAAGCACGAGTCGATGCCCTTTGTGGCTGGTTCCGGCGGTTGACTGAACCACCACTAGATCCCCCAGATGATCGTGTTGTCGATGGAGCAGCAGCTGCTGGAGCATTCTTTCGACAATTCCGACTATAGTGCCCCCATACCCCACATTTATGGCAAGCATCAGATTTCCGTGTGCATTCATTCTGAAAGTGGCCCCACTCTCCGCAGCAAAAACACGCAGGCCCGTTTGTGCACTTGCCGAAGTGTTCCAGATGGCACTTATTAAAATACTACGGCTCGGTGTTGATAGAGTAAGCACGTGCACGACCAGAAGAACCAGACTGTCGGTGATATGACTGTTGTGGCGAGTACTGCGATGATCGTGAAGAACCAGAGTAGCCTCCTTCGCGTTGACGTTTCGGTGGTGAAGGTTGAGTTGGGTTAGCTAAAGCAGCAGCGGACCCCATCACGTATCCAGACATACTTAGAATCTGTTCCACATTTCTGGCGGCTTCCAGTAGACCAGCAAATGTACGGTAGCGTACATTGCTCATCACCCTTCGGATTTCCAAATCAAGACCAGCCTCAAACCTGGTCACTTTCCTTTCCTCGGTATCCACTTGATGAGGCGCGAACAAACTTAGCCTCGTGAACTGTACAGCATACTGGGACATAGACTTTGTCCCCTGTATCAACGTCATGAACTTAGCCTCCAATCTTCGGCGCTCATCGGCTGGACAATATTGCTGAGTGAAAACTTCAGTGAACTCAGCCCATGTCATTTACGGAAACCTTCTCCATTGTTAGTGCATTCACCATCGAATTCCACCACATAAGTGCATCTTTGGTGAACATTGCAGTAGCGAACCGGACCATATCCTTCTCAGCACAATCGCAGATTCCGAATGTCCGTTCTGTGGCTGTTATCCATTCCAGAGCGGCAACAGCATCACCCAGTCCATTGAACTCGACTGCTCCATTTCCCTTGAAGTCCTTAAACCGACAACCTCTGGGCTTATTAGATGACCCAGTGTTGTCATCTTGCTCGTCATTGTTGCCCCCTTCCTTCTCCTTGTTCTTTCTCTTATCCTCTCTTTTCTTAGCATCGGCCTCATCTCGAGCCCGAAACTGATCTTGTATCATCTTGTGCTGCTCAGCCATCATGGCTAGCATCATCTCTCTGGCTTCTTCGGGTGTCATTCCTCCTCCAGACATGTTGTGAAATTACAAACATATAATTTGTTTAGTAACATGTCATTAATTTAAAGACACCACCCATTTGCCCCGTACGATAGTCAATCTCCTATAATTACTAGATCGTAACCTATCTTAGTTCAGATCATTACTTAAACCACTACATATCATCACTTAATATTTGAGACAAAGACCTCACGGACACTTGAATCTCAAACTACTGCTCTGATACCATAAGTTGTGACACCCTTGCCACATTAACCACCAATTACAATTAACCTAGGATTATTCACCAACAAACTGTAACATAATGATCGGATATCTTAATTAAAGTGCGGAAGCAAAAATACATAAATTAAATAATACAAATATGTCAATCACCCTACAGGGCTACATATGTTACACGTCTAAGTCTACAAACTTGACAGATTTACATCATCCCAAATTTTAATATAACAGTCATTCCATAATCCAAATACCAAGATAAAACAATAGTAGTCTTCAAATACTTCAACACGCGTCCTAGCTAGATGGTCCCGCAGCGGATTTCCCTTTTCCTGTAACAAGTCAACAACTGAAGGGGTAAGCGAATTGCTTAGTGAATACCATATGATTTTACACATTCTACAAATCATTTTGATGCCACCCAGAGTAACCGCGGTAACACATACCGTATACTACACACGTACCCAAGGTACGCAAACCCGAGCCGCAACTCCTTCGAGCTGACACTCGGCATTAGAAAACCAACCATCTGAGGCAGACATTACATCGGGGATGACTTACTGTCTATCCTGACCACAGAGGTGTCAACCTGTTGGTCATATAGCACAGTAACATCAGAGTACAGATGCGACCACGCAGGTCCATCGATAGGATGCACAACAAATGAACGGACATGCAACAAGTATGAATGTGCATCAACATATACGCATGTTAGTAGAGTGCCAAACGAATATGAAACAACATGCCTCATCAGGCAATGCAAACATAATGCAGATGCAGCAATGTTAAAATCAAAGGTACTCACAGTGGGTGCGTTATTAAACTTCAGTTAATTTTATTTCTCCTCGGGCTTTCAACCGGATTCACAAAGTACCCAACTGTGGGTTAAACAACACCACAAGGGACCTGTTTCATTTCCATAGGTAAAACATATCATCATTATATGTTCTTTAATGAATTACCATCAACTTGTATAAACGAAAGTGTTACAACATTCGGAATCGTCATCCGAAACTCATATTATAAACCGTTATTCAAGGTGTTATTATTCCCAATTAACCCTCCATTATATGCCTTATTATAGTACAAAGGATATCCCAAAAGTTTGTTTATTTGATCATAAATTCGGATCCTTTTAAACCCATCCGAATTACCCAAAAATATAAAGAACTCGCCGAGTAGGACAGGAACTCGCCGAGTTCCTATCCGAATTTCGGACCCTTCACTGAATTTCGGACCCATCCGAATTCGGGTCCATCCGAGTTCGGTTCTTAATTTGATTTCGGTCCAATATCCAAATTTCGGGTCTCATCCGAATTCGGGTCCCAACCGAATTCGGATCCAACACTTATGAATTTTTGAAGATTTATTCAAAATGTTCTTGAGAACTCGCCGAGTTCACATGCAGGTTTGCAGGTCGCAACTTACGGATTTTAAGTAAAAATTTCCAAAACATAAATCTAACAACATGCAATCCATACATTTGATTTATTACTATATATTGAGTGTTTTTACATCATATTCCATATCATTAACACCCAAATTCGTCCAGATTGAATCAAAATTGAAGAAAGACTTCAAGAACACTAAAGTTCACAAAATTTCAGATTTCTTACCTCCTGGATCGATTCAACCAACGATTCTTGTTTTCTAAGCTTCAGTAATCTTCCAAGAATGATTTCCAACTACTATAACAAACATGCATTACAATTTTCAGATTTAAAAATCAGAATTTTTGTTTCTTTATTCTCAAACTAAAACCCAAAACTTTAAGAATAACTTTCTTACCTTTAATCCACTGAATCTTGTTAATAACTAGCTTTAATCCACGAATTTCGTTTCAAAATTCCGAATCTCAGCAGAATTTAGAGAGAGAGATTGAGAGAGTTCTTTAGTTGTAGAGAGAGAGAGATATCATTCAAATGAAAGACCAATGGTCTTTTATTCCCAATTATCGACTATTGGCACATTTAGCCCCTCAACTTATCTGATCTAAATTAACTACTGATTTTGTCTTAGTTTTATCCTTACTAGCAATTTTAAAACATAATAGTCCATAATAATAATTCAAATATCCAAAGCTTCATAATTTCTCAAAATAGCAACCAACTTTCATAATCCAAATACATAATTATTTTCGTAATTTAACTTAATTATACAAAAAATTCATCTAATTATCCAATTACAATAAATTAAATCTGAGGATGTTACACACGTGTCGGGACGTTCGGGTTTACGTCTATCATCGTGTGGGTCTCCGTGTTTCGTGTGTGTGATCTATCCGTTAAACCGCTCACGAGTATTCCGCACTCGTTGGACGGCGTCGCGTCAAGATTGGATCTGTAGGTAGGTGACCTTACATACATAAAGCCTTTGACTTCAACTTTTTATTAGAAATCCCATTCACAATCAAAATCACGTCATCTCCTTTCAACTCATCCAAGATCTTACACTCAACCTCTATTTTCACCATCATTTTAAGAGCTTTTCTCGTCTATAAATAGAGGACTTCTCTTCATTTCACTTCTCACCTTCACAACAAAAAAATACCTCTCTTTTCATCCTCTCAAATCCGCCCAAAGGGTGTCCAAGAAGACTAAAATATGCAACTTAGTGTTCCTTCACTATTTTGAAGAGTTATTGGTAATTTCATCCAAGAGTTTTAACTTCTACTCAATTCTATTCTCTTAATACATCAATGTAAGTAAATACTCACACATTACATCTAATATTTATGTTTATATAAGTCTTGCGTAATATAAATAATAACTACCAACAACAACTTTCATAAAAACTCAAGTTTATAAATCACTAGTATTGTTTTTAAGTTTGTTTTTTCCAAATGTGTTATAAATATATAAACACATTATGTAAGTATAAATATTATGAAAACAAGTTATATAAATGTGTTTTATAAGGTTATGAAATCCGGATTTCTGGCAGAAAGATTACGTCGACTTTGAAAAATCATAACAAATTCATAACTTAACGAAATGAGTTGATTCTTGTCTCAAAAGTTAGATCTATGTCTCCTAATACATCAAAGTAAGTAAACACTCACAAATTACATCTAATATTTATGTTTATATAAGTCTTGCATAATATAAATAATAACCACCAACAACAACTTTCATAAAAACTCTAGTTTATAAATCACTAGTTTTGTTTTTAAGTTTGTTTTCTTCAAATGTGTTTATAAATATATAAACACATGATGTAAGAAGAAATATTATGAGAACAAGTTATATAAATGTGTTTTATAAGGTTATGAAATCCGGATTTTTGGCATAAAGATTACGTGGACTTTGAAAAATCATAACAAATTCATAACTTAACGAAATGAGTTAATTCTTGTCTCAAAAGTTAGATCTATGTCTCCTAATACATCAAAGTAAGTAAATAGTTACACATTACATCTAATATTTATGTTTATATAAGTCTTGCATAATATAAATAATAACCACCAAGAACAACTTTTACAAAAACTCATGTTTATAAATCACTAGTTTTGTTTTGAAGTTTATTTTCTTCAGATGTGTTTATAAATATATAAACACATTATGTAAGTATAAATATTATGAAAACAAGTTATATAAATGTGTTTTATAAAGTTATGAAATCCGGATTTTTGGCAGAAAGATTACGTCGACTTTGAAAATTCATAACTTAACGAAATGAGTTGATTCTTGTCTCAAAAGTTAGATCTATGTCTTAACTAAAAATCTGGAGGTTTTCATAATTTAAAATGGAGGTTTGAATCCACAAATATTATCTGGGAACCCGGAAGTTTGACAGCTCAAAAATGGCCAACATAGGGTTTTTAACGACCTTTTTCCCCAACCTAAACACCTCCAAAAATGACCGTTCTTGACTTTAAAAATTCTTTGTATATAGTAGTTTTATGTCCATGAAAACCATTTCTCAAATCTTTTTGGAGGTTGGTCGAAAATAGCTTCAAAGTAGGCCGAAAAACCTTTAAAAAGCTGGAAAATTATATATATATATATATATATATATATATATATATATATATATATATATATATATATATATATATATATATATATATATATATATATATATATATATATATATATATATATATATATATATACAAACTTGACATTTTAAGTGTGTTTTATTTATAAACTTGTAAAGTTGGGTGATTTAAATCAGAAAAACCTTTATACTTACATATTATCATATATATATATATATATATATATATATATATATATATATATATATATATATATATATATATATATATATATATATATATATATATATATATATATATATGGGAGTTATTAAGTCCCTCATATCATTTAGGACTCGATTAAAATCGTCTGGTGTTGTCACTCATCAACAACGCAAAAACCGTCGTTTTTACGCTCTTTTTGCGATCACACTTACCGTCAGTCTTCGTAGCCCCTATTTTCACAGTGTTATGTTTTGGGGTAAAAATACATGCTACATTTTCATATGTACACAGAAACGACTTCATTTCTATTATGTATTACACATGTGGTTCTATCAGCCCTCAGATCATGGACCGTTAGTTACATTTTATGTAACCGCGAATATATTATGGATAGATCTATCGGGATTACTGTCCCCCACCTAGGTTGGTCACTCCAACTGTTAAAGGGTGCATATATATTTAACATTACGGTATTACATTGGGGAATACTGCACAGGGCAACTCATAATAGACCGTTCTTAGCTACAATTAAAGCTCAAATCAATTGTCGAACGAAAGCTGTAGATATTGCCTTTGGGAATCGCAAGCTGTGATTAAATGTGGTCAATGATTCCACCACTGCTTCAATTGAATCAGAGTGTTACACGATAGATGTGATGGATGAGCTTGTGCAGTAGTACGGTACATTAATCGATACCAAGAACACCACAAAATTATTCTTTGCTGAGGACAACACTGCTAAGATAAACTCTGATAAATGCAATGAGCTTGAGGCAATCATAGAATCCACGCTGGAATCTAAATAACCACTGTGGACCCATAAGACTGAGAAGCTGTCCATTCACACGCCTCGATCTGCAAGACCTTCAATATAACAACCACCTGTACTAGAGCTAAAACCTTGCCTGTGCATTTAAAGTATGCTTTGCGACATGATTACACTATTCTTATCATTATTTAATCATATTTGCCCGAGGCACCAGAAAAAGCCCTACTGCAAGTACTAGTGAAGTATAAAGAGGCAGTAGAATGGACAATAGCGGATTTGAATGGAATTAGTCCTACTTTGTGTATGCATAGGATTATTACGGATCCTGAAGCTAAACCAGTCAGGGATGCGCAAAGGAGGCTGAATCCCAATTTGAGGGAGGTAGTAATGAAAGAAGTCTTAAAATGGTTGGATACTGGAATCATATATCCAATATCTAATAGTAATGGGTCAGTCCAACCCAAACTGTGCCAAAGAAATCTGGAATCAAAATTGTAGACACCGAAGAAGGAGGAAAAATAACTACCCGCCATGAAACTGGATGAAGACTATGCATAGATTACAGGAAACTGAACACTTCTACTTCCAAGGATCATTTTCCACTACCATTCATTGATCAAATAGCGGAAAAACTAGCAGGACAGAAATATTATTGTTTCCTAGATGGGTACTCTGGATACAATCAAATTCCAATCCATCCAGAGGATCAAGAGAAAACTACATTGACGTGTCCTTATGGAACCTTTGTGTACCGAAGGATGCCTTTTGGACTATGTGATGCACCCGCCACATTTCAGTGATGTATGGTGGCATTCTTTTCAGATATGGTGGGTGGTTCTCTTGAAATCTTTAAAGATGACTTTTCAATTTTTGATAACTCATTTGAAGACTGTTTAGGATATCTAGAAAAAGTCCTAAAGCGATGCACTGAAAGCAACTTAATGCTAAACTTGAAAAAGAGCCATCTCATGGTGAAAGAAGGGGTAGTCCTTGGGCACATTGTGTTTGAGAAATGTATGGAAGTGTACAAGGAAAAAGTCCAATTGATATCTTCACTTCCACCCCCCACCAATGTTAAGGGAGTGAGATCCTTTTTAGTTCACGTTGGTTTCTACGAAAGATTTATTAAGGATTTTAGTGCAATCTCAAGGCCGTTAAGTAATCTATTGGCAAAAGACACAGAATTTAACTTCGACAAAGCGTGCACGCAGGCATTTGAGAAACTTAAAGCAAAGTTAACCAAGGCACCATTTCCTCAATCTCCAGGTTGGTCTAAGCCTTGTTAGATCATGTGTGATGCAAGTGACTATGCAGTAGGTGTTGTTCTTGGTCAGAGACTTGAAAAGAAACCTGTGGTCGTTTACAACGCAAGTGAAACATTCAATGAGGCACACATGAACTACACTACTATGGAGAAAGAACTATTAGTCGTAGTATTTGCCCTTGATAAATTTAGATCATATATCTGGGAGGGAAAAATTAATTGTGTACTCAGACCACAGTGCTCTAAGGCATTTATTAGCACAGAAGGATGCCAATCCTCGATTTATTCAGTTGATCCTTCTATTACCAGAATTTACTCTAGAGATCAGGGACAAGAAAGGCACCGAGAATATTGTTGCCGACTACCTATCTAGGATCCCAATCCTCCCATTATATTTAACTAATCACATTAGAGACTCCTTCCCTGATGAACAATTGTTATTAATTTCTAAAATATCCTGGTTTGCAAATTTAGTTAACTATTTTGTATCAGGAAGGTTGAGAGAGCATTGGAACTCCCAACAACGGAAGTACTTCTATGCTCAGGAAAAAATATATATTTGGGATGAGCCTGATCCAAAAAAAAAAGGTGCAGATGAAATTTTAAGATGGTGTGTCCCTGACTCAGAGCATGAAGATATGCTGAGACATTGTCATGCATGTGCATGTGGTGGTCATTTCAGCGCTAAGAAAATCGTCCACCGCATATTACATTGTGGTTTTCTGGCCCACAATATTCAAAGATGCATATGAGTTTGTTAAAGGATGCACAAGATGCCAGCAAATGGGTGGTATCGCAAAATGGGATGAAATGCCCATGACCCAAATACTAAACGTTGAGATATTTGATGTCTGGGGGATTGACTTTTTGGGTCCCTTCCCTAAGTCGTTCAGATATGAATATATCTTAGTTGCAGTAGATTATTTCTCCAAATGGGTAAGGGCAGAATCTACAAGAACTAATGATAATAAAGTGGTATGCAAATTGGTCAAGAGAAATATATTTGCACGCCATGGAATTCCAAGGGCAATAATTAGTGATGGGGGGGTCACATTTTAGCAACTATCATTTTACAAGATTCCTTAAACATTATGGAGTCACTCAAAGAATTGCCA
Source organism: Centrapalus pauciflorus (assembly GCA_020465985.1). Taxonomy (NCBI): domain Eukaryota; kingdom Viridiplantae; phylum Streptophyta; class Magnoliopsida; order Asterales; family Asteraceae; genus Centrapalus; species Centrapalus pauciflorus. Next base: position 15,621 of record JAANYP010007943.1, on the reverse strand, counting down.
CACCCTATCATTTGCAAACTAGCGGATATGTCAAGATTTCAAATAGAGAAATCAAGAGAATTCTCGAAAAAACTCTTAGGCCATATGTCGCACCCCGTTAGCCCAGTTGGCAACGAAGCGTGACATCGCGGAAGATAGTCATAATCAAGTGACCGACCACTATATGGACGTTTTCAAAAATACCCTAATATAACATCAAAATATGAAAATTGTTTTACATAGCCCGAATAAGATAAAGAGTAGTTCGCATGTTACAGAGATTTAAATACATAATTAATTAACTAAAATAATGCAAATAAATATCTGAGTTTTTGAAAGTGATGCGACTCCAAAATGAACGGAAGCCTTGGAATGCTTCCAATGCTGTGCACGTGCCTTAATTACCTGAAAATACATGCTAAAATACGTCAACAAAATTGTTGGTGAGTTCATAGGTTTACACTTAAATATGACTTGTATGGACATCAATATTTGAGTTTAAATTTATAAAACATAAATTCCATGTTATGTATTACATAAAACCATCTATGTTCTTTAACTGGTCTAGATCATGTATGTCAAACAAATTTCTAGGCAGAATGTTTACACCTGCTCCAAGGTTGAGTAATGCCTTTTTGATTTGAACATTGCCAATTATCACTGGAATCGAGGGTGACCCAGGATCTTTTAGCTTTGACGGCAAGGAACTAGAGAATACTGCACTTTACTGCTCAATTAAGTTGATCTTCTTGGGAAACAAGACCTAAAATTTCTTTTCTGTGTGCAGAGATCTTTTAAGAAATCTGCATAAGAGGGTACTTGTTGAATAACCTTGACCAATGGGATATTGATCTTGACTTGATTGAATAAGTCCCTGTTGGTACACCCTGTGTGACGATAGCAGTCTAAGTGTGTTAGCATTTTGTCTGAGTGATATTACAAGATATTGAATGATTAACTAGTGTTTTTGATATATGTGATTTTGTGTGTTTGATATTTATTGATTGTATGTTTGAACTTGATGTAATGTATGACAAGAAGTTCAAACATAAAGTCCAAAGATTAATTCAAACATAAGTTAAACATATGTTCAAATAGAAGTTTGACTTGTGAAATTCGAATTTTGAGCATATTCGAATTTACACAAAAGGCAAATTTGAATTTGGTATAAATTCGAATAAGGCAGATTCGAATTTGTCAATGGGACAATTTCGAATGGGCCTTGGGCCTGTTTCGAGTTTGGCCCATGACAAACTCGAATGGGTCTCTATAATTAGGGATTAACTCGAATGATTTGAGGACTTTTGCAGAATTCGTGTGAGCAATTAGCAAAAGGCGATCTCGAGTTTATCAGCTGATATTGTGTTTGTTCGGAGAGAATCATCGCGTAGGTTCATTCGTACTTGTTCGTACAACGCTGTGGTAGTCTCCGTGTTTCGTGTGAGTGTTATATCCGTCAAGTCGCTAACAAGGATTCCGCACTCGTTGGTGTGTGTCGCGTCTAGATAGATCTGTTAGTTCAAGACCTTACAAGTGGTATCAGAGCCTACGGGGTGTTCTTCGTGTTTATAAAGATACATCTTAGGTTTCTTGACGCTTTTGGACGGTTAATCTCACGTGTTGTTGAGTTTTTCGAGATTATCAAATTGGATTCCGGGAAATACTTTTTTGTAGTTCATGTTTTTGATCAAAATCAATATTTTTAGTTGTAAAAATATTGATTTAATCTGAAAAACATGAAAACTCGAGGTATTAGCCGTTTCTCGAATTTGCGGCGCTCGACTTTGTTAAGGAGAAATTAGGGTTTTGCTCATTTTCGAGTTTGACCAAAATATGCTCCTTTCGAGTTTCCTAAAATTGGTTTCGATTTTGGCCATTTCGAATATACATTGGATTTCGACTTTGCACTAAAGTCGAATAGGGAACTTTCGAGTTTAATTGGGTGTCGAATTTAGTAGGTTTCAAATTTAAGTGGACTTTCGACTCTAGGACACCTTCGAATTTGTCATTAATTCCGATTTTAATTAGATTTAAGAACTTAACTCGAACTTAACTGAAAACTCTTCATAGGAACACCTTGCACCAATCCATTTTACGTTATATAGTTCATTTTCCTTAGGTGCAAGTGTGCCATGCATCTGTGCCATAAAACCGACTCTATTTCTGAAGCTTTAGATAGCAAATAAATTGGTCCCATCGAAGATTCAGGCTTGTTCATGTCGAGCATGTACAAGTCATTCTTCCTTGGAGCCCTCATCAGAATCCACTCTTCAGGTATCTTGAAACCCGGTTTTAGCACTAACGCCTCAGTATCAGTGAACATTACTGGATTCTTTTTATCATAGATTTGAGATACACTAATGAGATTATGAACCAGTTTATCAACGTGATAAACTTGATCCAATTTGATCGTCCCATTAGTGACCACTCCAGTACCGGTGATATTTCCTCCTTTATTGCCCGTGAATGATACAAAGCTCCGATTCTCTCCCTTGAATTCTGTAAGTGGACTTCTTTCTGTCACACCCCGCTAAAGCGGAAACACGAGATGTAATGGTGAATGTGATCATTGCAAAAGTCTCTAGATTCATACCATAATAAAATTGTTTCCAAAAGCAACCACCATACATCAAAAGTAAATATGTTTAAAGATTACAACCCAAAAACATAAGTAATAGAGTTTGATTTGAAAATATTAAAATCTTCATGAACACACGACTTGAATGCAATCACGCTTCAACGTACCACTTACGATTACTTTCCTGAAAAGCATGTCATAAAAACGGGTCAACTATAAAATAGTTGGTGAGTTCACGGGTTTTGTATGAAATAAGCTATTTCAAAACGCAATGTATTTGCAATATGTCATGGTTGTTAAATGTTTGTCTTTGTAGCACATGGTAATATTGTAGACAATGTATATGTAATGAGCCACTACTCAAACCTAGAATGTTGACTTGAATGCCACGATGTGAAATCACATAAATGTAAGTATGATAATTATGCACTCACTAGTACATCATGAGTGGGTGGTCAACCAAATATCGATATCCATAAGAATCATCCGGCTGGTCAAAATGAGTTAACTGAGTAGTGTGTTTGTCGTGTGGACTTACATAACGTTTAGTTTGTCGCTCATACAAGACTACAGTTGTATTCGTACCAATGTGCCAAAATGAATGAACGAATGTATGAGTTCATATGTACCCAGTTTGGTAAGAACAACCATATTGCGTAAAATGTATCACGCTTGTATAACAAGAGTTTGTTTGCTTTGCATAAACATGTTTGTATGTATGAAAAGTTTGTATAACAAGTGTTTGCATGCATTGTAATCATGTTGTAATCATGTTCGAATGTATAACAAGTTGGTATAACAAATGCTTGCATGCATTGTCATAAACGAGTTTGAAAGTGCATTAAGAGTTCAAATGAATAGTAACATGCTTTTCACCCCAAAACGTAATATAGTAAAAAGGGGCCGTGAATACTCACAATAGTCCAATGTGATTGAATCGAGCTTCGAATGTAATCACTAGTTACCTCCTAAAATACGCAAACGATTCTAGGTAAGTTTCTTGTCTAAATAGGCATGTTTAAGTCTAATTTCTAATAAATCTATTCAATTGCCAAATGTTGTTATAATTAACTATTTTGATTTTGATCCTTTGTTTGTAAACTAACATGTGATGATTTTAGTAACTTATAAGTAGACATCTATTATATAAGCAATATTGATATAATAGAATAATTTGGGTTTGTCTTACATTATAACAAAAGGTGCAATGATTAATACATGTAAAGACAAAACAAGAATATTTACTTTTCTGGACAGATTTTTGGGTAAACTTTAGAGATCTAAAAAGTTAACTTTTAGCCACTTTGTGGATCTGAAAAGTATACAGGTTTTATTTCCATGTCTTATATGTTTTGTATAATTATTTCAGAATTTATTAAGAAGATTTAGTATTTTTAAAAATTCGTACAAAAATATGTGTCCAGAAGGTTGTGCTGTCTGCACACCTTTCTTGTTTGGACAGTAGGAGGCTACAAACTTAATCATTTTGAATGATTCCACTTGGTTTCATAGGTTAACCCATAAAACTAGCTTCCAGAAAAAGAATCAACTAAATCTAAGCTTGCATGTGTGAGATATGGTGTTTTAAAGTCAACCCAACATTCTGTCCGGATTTATGATTATGTATACTTGTTTTTAAAAATTTGTGTAGAACAGAGTACACATTATTTTTGAATGATACTACTTGGGTTAGTTAGTTAACTCATAAACTTAAATTTCAGAAGAAGAATCACCCCATTTGGGTCAAGAATGAACAAGTTATGACCATTTGAAGTTAGGTCATAATATGCTCATAAATCTTCAAGCAAACAGCATACAAGTTATTGACAAAACTTGATGTGCATGCTTATGAATCCGATTTTATTGATGATTAAACTCAAGTTTTGAACATGCAATGGTGTTAGGTATCTTCAAAACACATTTACCCATAAATAACTCAAAAGAGTATGGGATTTTTATTGATTGAACCATAAAGCTACCATGCATGCCCATTTTTGAGCTTTTCAAGAGCTTTCTTGTTTCTTGACTTAGGTTTGATCATGGATTACCATCTTTTACAACATTTAACATGTGTTGATGGTTAATCTACAAACATCAAGTAACAAAATCGTTCTTGAAGAAAAATGAAAGAAAAAGTAGGAGAAATAACAAGAAAACTTGTAAAAAGATGAAGTTTGAGTGTAGTGTTCATGCTAGATGCATGAACACATGTTTGTACATTTTGATTCACACTTGAAGAGTTCAAATTAATGTGTTAATGGCTGAACTTTCTGCTGTTTTTTGAGAGAAAAATCTGAGTTTTAGTGAGAGAAACAAGAGAGAGAATGAGTGGAATGAAAATGATGAAGAGATGGATTGTTGAAGTGATTTTTATAGAAAAAATCACAATTTTTCTTTTTCTTTTTTTTTTTGGCTGGACCTTAAAGGGTGAGATTCAGATTTATTTATTTATTTATTTTCTTATAAAGTTGTAAATATATGTATTTAAGAGTTGGTTGCTTGTTTGTGCATAAAGAGTAAAGTTTATGCTCATTTTCTTACTAGTTTGTGACATAAGTAACTTTTTAGCATGTGAATTTATATTTAAAAAATTTTTATTTTTCAAATTTATGTTTCTCTTATTTATTATTATTTATGTAAACTTTTATAAGTTTGTTGCTATTTTAGTTAAATTGGCACAATACGGATGTCTTTCTTCAAATCTTTGATTAACTTTGTTACTTATTTTTGCTTTAATTACTAAGTGAATTCAACATTATGTGTCTTTGTATTTTTGAATCATTATTAGCTTCTTATGTCTATCCATTAATTATATTTTCTGTCATTGTATGAAAATTATCAGAAAATTCTGCGCCGAACGCAGAAAACTAAGCAAATTAAAGAAATTTCTTAATTGTTTGCAACTTATGTTTCTATTTCTAAGTCTAAGAAATCAATTGGGTAATGAAAAGGTAACTTGAATAGATGGGTTTGTGTCTAACCTGAAATGCAAAATTGACAGTTGCTACTGTCTCCCCTCGTTAATTGAATTTCGTCCCGAAATTCTGGTTATTGTTTGTTTTGCTTGATGTCTATAAATAGATGGGGGTACTTGCGTCTCATGGAGTCTTCTCGTTCCCACGTGTATTCGGGTCCACGTTTTACATTCCAATGAACCTTTACGATAGGAATTTTTCTTCGTTTAAGTTTCTTGACTTCTCTATCGAGGATCTCAACCGGTTCCTCTTGGAAAAGTAACTGTTCATTCACTTTGACTTCCTTGCTTGGAATAACAAGAGGATAATCTTCCACCCATTTCTTAAGGTTTGATACGTGGAATACATTGTGAATATTGCCCAGTTCTGCGGGTAGTTCCAACTTGTAAGCTACGGGGCCGATCTTTTTCAAGATCTTGTATGGCCCGATGTACCTGGGACTTAGTTTGCCTTTGATTCCAAACCGTATCTCCCCTTTCCATGGTGATACCTTCAACAAAACTTTGTCTCCTACTCGAAAGGCGAGCGGTTTTCTGCGTTTATCGGCATAACTCTACTTGAGATCCATTGCTGCTCGAAGTCTATCCCGAATAATCGAGATCTTCTCTGATGTTTCTTGGACAATTTCTGATGCGGTTACCTGCTTGTCTCCGATTTCTAACCAACTCAGGGGTGAACGACACTTTCGTCCATAGAGAGCCTCGTAGGGTGCACACTTGATACTAGTGTGATAACTGTTCTTGTATGAGAATTCTACCAAAGGTAGGTGTGCATCCCAATTTCCACTAAAATCCATAACACATGCCCTAAGCATGTCCTCCAATGTTTGGATCGTTCGTTCACTTTGCCCATCAGTCTTGGGATGGTAAGCAGTACTCAGATCAATTCTAGTTCCCTGAGCTTTTTGTAGTGAATGCCATACTCGTGATGTAAACCGGCTATCCCGATCCGAAATGATAGCAATTGGGACTCCATGTCGAGTCACAATCTCGTTGATGTAAATTTGTGCAAGCTTCTTCACCTTATAGTTGTTTCGAATATGTATAAAATGAGCAGACTTCGTTAACCGATCTACGATAACCCAAATTGCATCATACCCTATTGTCGTCCGTGGCAACTACGTGACAAAGTCCATAGTCACCTTTTCCCAATTCAACACGGGAATTTCACGTTGTTGCAGTAGTCCCGAGGGTTTCTGATGTTCAGCCTTGACTTTAGCACAAGTCAAGCATCTCCCAACGAATTGGGCAATGTCCGTCTTCATTCCAGGCCACCAATAGGATTCTTTCAAATACTTATACATCTTATCTGCTCCTGGATCGATCGAGTATCGGGATTTGTGCGCTTCTGCTAAGATTAACTCTCTTAGGTTGTGAAGTTTCGGAATGCAAACCCGGTCTTTAAAGTAAAGCACGCCATCTGACTTAGATTCCAATATTTGCTCAAAATTATGTGATCCTTCGGCCTTCACCTTTTCTGCCAAAAGTGCTTCTTTTTGGGCTCCACAAACTCGAGTGTGGAAATCTGTTTGTACGACTATTCTTCCTGCCGGAGGTCGTGTCGACTTATCATTCGAGATCCCACTTGTTATGGTAGCCACCATTCCAGCTCTTCCTGTGTGGCTTTTTACATCGCAGTCGAAATCGCTGATCAATCTATCCATTTTGTCCGTTGAATGTTTTCCTGTACCAACATTCCTAACGCTCGTACTTTTGTGGGCTTCGTTCTTACCTTTCTACTTAGCGCATCGGCTACCACATTGGCCTTGCCCGGGTGGTACCGAATTTCACATTCGTAATCACTGAGTAACTCTACCCATCTCCTTTGCCTCATATTGAGAAGTTTCTGATCTAGAATATGTTGGAGACTTGTATGGTCAGTGTAAATCGTGCACTTAGTACCATACAAGTAATGTCTCCAAGTTTTGAGCGCAAAGACAACTGCTCCCAACTCTAGATCATGGGTTGTATAATTCTTTTCGTGGACTTTAAGTTGTCTTGATGCATAAGCTATGACCTTGTTTTTCTGCATCAGGACACACCCTAACCCTTGATGTGAAGCATCACAATTAACAACAAAGCCATCGGTTCCTTCAGGTAATGCCAAAATTGGAGCGTTACACAACTTCTTCTTTAGAAGCTGGAATGCTTCTTCTTGCGATTCTCCCCATGTGAATTTCTCCTCCTTCTGGGTTAGCGTTGTTAATGGTTTAGCAATTTTTGAGAAGTTCTCAATAAATCGACGGTAGTAGCCTGCTAAACCCAAAAATTGACGGATCTCTGTAGGGGTTCTTGGTGCTTCCCATTTCTTGATTGCTTCAACTTTGGCAGGGTCTACTTGAATTCCCTTCTCATTCACTATATGACCAAGAAATTGCACTTCCCTCATCCAGAAGTCGCACTTAGAGAACTTGGCATACAACGCTTACTTTTTGACTAACTCCAGGAATAACCTCAAATGATGTTCGTGAGCTCCATTACTTTTTGAGTAGATCAAAATGTCGCCAATAAAGACGATGACAAATTTATCCAAATAAGGTCTACAGACTCTGTTCATTAGATCCATAACGCCACCGATGCATTGGTTAATCCAAAAGGCATAACAAGAAACTCGAAATGCCCGTACCGCGTTCGGAAAGCTATCTTCGGAGTATCCTCCTCTCGAACTCTCAATTGCTGGTATCCAGATCGAAGATCTATTTTTGGGAAATATGTTGCTCCTTGCAGCTGATCAAACAAGTCATCTATTAGAGGTAAGGGGTATCGGTTCTTAATTGTTAGCTTGTTTAACTCCCTGTAGTCTATGCACATTCGGAAAGAACCATCCTTCTTCTTGACGAATAGGACCGGGGCTCCCCAAGGTGAAGAGGTAGGTTGGATAAATCCTTTGTCGAGGAGTTCTTGCAGTTGATCTGACAACTCTTTCATTTCCGCAGGTGCTAAACGGTAGGGTGATTTGGCCACAGGTGCCGCTCCTGGAACCAAATCGATATGGAATTCGACTTGTCTCAAAGGGGGTAATCCGGGTAAATCTTCCGGAAAGAGTTCAGGATATTCTTTTGCTATTGGAATCTCTTGTGTCTGCTTCTCTTTCATCCCCTTATCCACCACATGTGCTAGGAAAGCACAACACTTCTTCTTAAGGAATTTTCATATCTTCATACACGATACGATCTTTAAATTCCTATTCGGCTTATCCCCTACTAAAATAAAGGTTTCTCCATTCTCAAGAGGTAATTTGATGATCTTCTCAGAACAACAAATTTCTGCCCTATGTTTGGATAACCAATCCATTCCTACGACCACATCAAAACTTCCTAGTTCGATCGGAATAAGGTCAATATTGAATATTTTATCATCTAGATTCAAGCTACAACCATTTAAAATAATATCGACCATGGTTTCTTGTCCATTAGCAAACTCAATCACATAAGGATCACTTAAGTTCATAGCATTCACATTAATCATGGGCCTAAAGTCTGTCGAAATAAAACTTCTATCTGCCCCTGAATAAAATAATATGGATGCATAGTTATCGTTTAAGAGGAATGTACCAGTCACCACGTTTGGGTCTTGCCTTGCCTCCTCAGCTCCTAGTGCGAAGGCTCTTCCTCTAGCTTGTCTGTCCGGGTTTCGGTTGTCGCCAGGGTTTTTATTCAGCTTAGGGCATTAATATCTGAAGTGCTCTTGGCTTACACATTCGTAGCAAGCCCTTTTTCCCTCCTTGCTTTCATCCTTCTTCCAGTCGTTCCCAGCTTTGCAATACTTTGTTGGGTGACCTATCTTCTTGCAGTTTGTGCAATAAGCACATTTCCCTTCATGATGATAGTTGTATTTGGTGCACTTCGGAAGTCCACCTTGATACTGCTTTGTCTCCTGCACTTTGACCCCATAATTGGCCCCCAACTTCTGACTCTTCCCCGAGCTTTGTCCATGCCCTTTCCCTTTTTGGTTCTCCGCCTTCCTTTTGCTGGTCTCTATCCTTCCCAGCGTTCCCACTCTGATTGCATTATTTGTCAAACTTGTGGCCAGATCCACAGCACTCTGAATTGTTGCAAGTCGTGCAGCCATAACCATTCCTCTAATCTCTGGAGCCAATCCATGAATGTAGCGCTCAATCCGCTTTTCTTCTAGGTAACCATGTGAGGGACTAGTGTTGCTAAATCATGGAAACGGTGGGTGTACTGATCAATCTCCTTCCCTATCATGATATGATTCCAGAATTCAGCTTCGAGTTTCTGGATTTCACTTCTTGGACAAAATTCCTTGGTTAGGAGAGCAGTGAACTCCTCCCATGGAATTTGATTAGCTGCTTCACGTCCACGGTTGCGAACTTGTAGATTCCACCTTGTTAGAGCCCGATCTTGGAACCTTGCAGTTGAGAATTTGACTTTACAGTCCTCCGCACATTGACTAATGTTCAGTACGGCCTCAATGTGCTCAATCCATGTGATCAGCCCGGTCGCTCCTTCCGTCCCATAAAACTCCGTCGGCTTACAAGACATGAAAGCCTTGTATGATCTCTCATTATTTAGAGTGCCAGTTGCTCCGGTATTGGGTCGGTTGTTTGGACCTTGACCTCCAGCTAGTCCGGTGTTAATTCCGGCATTCACTTGTGTTACAATGCTAGGAATAGCATTTCGGATGTGTTGCCCTATCAGCTGATCCAGATTGGATTCATCTCCAGAGTTACGGGTACTCCTTCGGGGAGGCATGAGTCTGGCATCCAAATTACAATATTGGTTTAGAGTTTGCTATATGTATAAACTTTATAAATATCTTTCCGTTGAAATAATTGTACAATTTATATTTATCCAAAACACAACTTAAAACGCATGATTTATAAGAAAATAATAGCAATACATATCACGATCAACACCAAGGTTCACATTTTGATTGAAATTTAAATAGTACATTGGAAATTTGAAATTCATAATTTGCTAAACATAGCATTACATCCTTCAAAATAATTGTTTCATAAGTTTGTTTCAAAATAATAATAAGGATGAGATGCCTTTTCTTCAAAAGTAATCATGGATGCCAGCTCTAAGTCCGTGCCCTTATGATCGCCAAAAGGACCACAAACATGATGCACATAATCCCCACAGTCAGGCAAAGGTAAACCGTCTATCTCCTAGTGGCCATCTGGGCCTCATTCGCAGTCCTACTAGATCGCGTGACCGCCGTGAGCACATCATCAACTACCTCGGTCATGTTCGTCATTCCCTGCTGCTGATACACCAATCCATGCCTACAGTCCCAAACGGATAAGTCCAAGACATGTAACCTCCTTGCCAGCTCCCATGCCACACTAGGCATGTTACCTGCTTGCGTTCCTATGACCGGGTGGGATGCTCCAGCAGTCTCAGTGGGTGGTGCTCTCATCGCTGCCCTAGTAGGTATCAGGACACTCTTTCTTGCTGTCGCTCGGATGCGGGGTCCACGAAGTGCTGATGGGGGGTACGCTGGTGCTGGCTGGGGTAGTAGGGTCACGGGTGATGCTCGTGGATCAGGATTCGGGATATAACCGCTAAATTCCTCTTGTTCGTGCTTTGATGGGTCTCCTCCTCTTCGGAATTCCGTGGGTTGTTACTTGGGCGACCCGTAACATATCCAGATGCATCGGCCGAGTAAGTAGTGTGGGATGATGATGAGCGTGACATGGTGCTAAAAAAATACATGTTTGTTGCCAAGTATGTATCTATCGTTTGCATAAAGTAAGTATCCTTGTATCATCTTACTTCTAAGGCATAAGCATAAGGGTCTCGGGTACCGAGATACGACTATCCTAGACACCATCCATTTGGTTATATCGACTCGTGAATATATGCTTTCAAGGTAATAGTATAGGCTTAGAAACTTCTATTAGTTGTTCGGGTTCTTTGGGGTAACATGCAATGATCACACATGCACACATAATGCAATTTTATAAAAGTAGTTGTAGCGAAAAAAAAAGGTTTTTAAACATACTCCTAGTGTAACCACTTCAAGTCATGCATTATCGTTTATTAATTAAGCAAAGGTGGCCAAGCTTTGGTTAATTAAGAAACAATAATACTATAACTGACTTAGTTAAACTAGTTATATGTAAAATATATTTTGAAAACAATGTTTCGAGTGGTTGGTTATAGTTAAAAAGTTTTCCAAATGAAAAACTTGGTATTCTCTATAACCTTAGGCTCTGATACCAAAAACTGTCACACCCCGCCAAAGCAGAAACTGGAGATGTAACGGTGAATGTGATCATTGCAAAAGTCTCAAGATTCATACCATAATAAAATTGTTTCCAAAAGCAACCACCATACATCAAAAGTAAATATGTTTAAAGATTACAACCCAAAAACATAAGTAATAGCGTTTGATTTGCAAATAAATTAAAATCTTCATGAACACACGACTTGAATGCAATCACGCTTCAACGTACCACTTACGATTACTATCCTGAAAAGCATGTCATAAAAACGGGTCAACTATAAAATAGTTGGTGAGTTCACGGGTTTTGTATGAAATAAGCAATTTCAAAACGCAATGTATTCGCAATATGTCATGGTTGTTAAATGTTTGTCTTTGTAGCACATGGTAATGTTGTAGACAATGTATATGTAATGAGCCACTACTCAAACCTAGAATGTTGACTTGAATGCCACGATGTGAAATAACATAAATGTAAGTATGATAATTATGCACTCACTAGTACATCATGAGTGGGTGGTCAACCAAATATCGATATCCATAAGAATCATCCGGCTCATCAAAATGAGTTAACTGAGTAGTGTGTTTGTCGTGTGGACTTACATAATGTTTAGTTTGTCACTCATACAAGACTACAATTGTATCCGTACCAATGTGCCAAAATGAATGAACGAATGTATGAGTTCATATGTATCAAGTTTGGTAAGAACAACCATATTGCATAAAATGTATCACGCTTGTATAACAAGAGTTTGTTTGCTTTGCATAAACATGTTTGTATGTATGACAAGTTGGTATAACAAGTGTTTGCATGCATCGTAATCATGTTCGAATGTATAACAAGTTGGTATAACAAATGTTTGCATGCATTGTCATAAACGAGTGTGAAAGTGCATTAAGAGTTCAAATGAATAGTAACATGCTTTTCACCCCCAAAACGTCATATAGTAAAAAGGGGCCGTGAATACTCACAATAGTCCAATGTGATTGAATCGAGCTTCGATTGTAATCACTAGTTACCTCCTAAAATAGGCAAACGATTCTAGGTATGTTTCTTGTCTAAATAGGCATGTTTAAGTCTAATTTCTAATAAATCTATTCAATTGCCAAATGTTGTTAGAATTAACTATTTTGATTTTGATCATTTGTTTGTAAAATAACATGTGATGATTTTAGTAACTTATAAGTAGAACATCTATTATATAACCAATATGGATATAATAGAATAATTTGGGTTTGTTTTACATTATAACAAAAGGTGCAATGATTAATACATGTGAAGACAAAACAAGAATATTTACTTTTCCGGACAGATTTTTGGGTATACTTTAGAGATCTAAAAAGTTAACTTTTTCTGGATCTGAAAATTATACAGGTTTTATTTCCATGTCTTTTATGTTTTGTATAATTATTTCAGAATTTATTAAGAAGATTTAGTATTTTTAAAAATTCATACAAAAATATGTGTCCAGAAGGTTGTGCTGTCTGCACACCTTTCTTGTTTGGACAGTCGGAGGCTATAAACTTAATCATTTTGAATGATTCCACTTGGGTTCATAAGTTAACCCATAAAACTAGCTTCCAGAAAAAGAATAAACTAAATCTAAGCTTGCATGTGTGAGATATGGTGTTCTAAACTCAACCCAACTTTCTGTCCAGATTTATGATTCTGTATACTTGTTTTTAAAACTTCGTGTAGAACGGAATACTCATTATTTTTGAATGAGACTACTTGGTTTAGTTAGTTTACTCATAAACTTAAACTTCAGAAGAAGAATCACCCCATTTGGGTCAAGAATGAACCAGTTATGACCATTTGAAGTTGGGTCATAATCTGTTCATAAATCTTCAAGCAAACAGCATACAAGTTATTGACAAAACTTGATGTGCATGCTTATGAATCCGATTTTATTGATGATTAAACTCAAGTTCTGAACATGCAATGGTGTTAGGTATCTTCAAAACACAGTTACCCCATAAATAACTCAAAAGAGTATGGGATTTTTAGTGTTTGAACCATAAAGCTACCATGCATGCCCATTTTTGAGCTTTTCATGAGCTTTCTTGTTTCTTGACTTAGGTTTGATCATGGATTACCATCTTTTACAACATTTAACATGTGTTGATGGTTAATCTACAAACATCAAGTAACAAAATCTTTCTTGAAGAAAAATGAAATAAAAAGTAGGAGAAATAACAAGAAAACTTGTAAAAAGATGAAGTTTGAGTGTAGTGTTCATGCTAGATGCATGAACATATGTTTGTACCTTTTGATTCACACTTGAAGAGTTCAAATGAATGTGTTAATGGCTAAATTTTCTGCTGATTTTTGAGAGAAAAATCTGAGTTTTAGTGAGAGAAACAAGAGAGAGAATGAGTGGAATGAGAATGATGAAGAGATGGAGTTTTGAAGTGATTTTTATAGAAAAAATCACACTTTTTCTTTTTTTTTTTTTTTTTTTTTGGCTGGACCTTAAAGGGTGAGATTCAGATTTATTTATTTATTTATTTTCTTATAAAGTTGTAAATATATGTATTTAAGAATTGGTTGCTTGTTTGTGCATAAAGAGTAAAGTTTATGCTCATTTTCTTACTAGTTTGTGACATAAGTTACTTTTTAGCATGTGTAATTTATATTTATAAAATTTTTATGTTTCAAATTTATGTTTCTCTTATTTATTATTATTTATGTAAACTTTTATAAGCTTGTTGCTATTTTAGTTAAATTGGCACAATACGGATGTCTTTCTTCAAATCTTTGACTAACTTTGTTACTTATTTTTGCTTTAATTACTAAGTGAATTCAACATTATGTGTCTTTGTATTTTTGAATCATTATTAGCTTGTTATGTCTATCCATTAATTATATTTTTTGGCATTGTATGAAAATTATCAGAAAATTCTGCGCCGAACGCAGAAAACTAAGCAAATTAACGAAATTTTTTAATTGTTTGCAACTTATGTTTCTATTTCTAATGTTAGGCACAAAAAGGCCTCAGTCAAACCTAGTCTACATCTGAGGGGGAGATTTATAATCAAACCTGTTGATGCATTTGAAGGTTGAATTTAAGGCCTGTTATATGTCTTATTGAAACATGAAAATGATTTGCAATATCAGTCTAAAGCTGTTCTATATGTTGCATGTGTTGCAACTAAGACAGTTTGTCCAAGCTGCTCTGTCTGCTGAACAGGCTGGACATAAACTGTCTACGCTGCTCTACACTGTTGAGCAGCTTGGGCAATTTTAAAGTGTTTTGTTCTTTGTGAACAGAACCTGTTCTTTGTGAACAGGCTAAACACTTTATGGAATATGTTTCCAAGTCATCATGTATTGTTTTTGACTACAAGATCAGTTTACAAAGTCGAAGACAAAGTGGAAAACAGAACTGCTCAGCCTGCCCACACTGTTCTGTAACATGAAGACAAAAAGTGTATTTGAAAACAGGGTGACAGCCTTTTTCTTATATCAAAATAGGCCTTTACAAGGAAGAAAGACGCAAAGTTGACATTCCTAAATTAGTTAAAGGCAATGCAACAGTAGACAAAGTAAAAAGACAAAATTTCTGCACATGTGAAGACAAGTCTGCTTTTCAGAAAAGTGCAGAAAAGGTTATGTTGTCTTTTCAACAAGACTTCTCCTTTTTTATTCCGTCCAATGAAGATGTTTCTCTTAGATCCTCTAAGTGAGTATAAAAGGAAGCTTCTAAGGTCAGCGACGTGCTGAAACCAAGAGTGAACGTGCAAGTGTGATTGTCATGCATGCAAGCCTTCTATGTAAATCAGTATCTGTGTGTCTAAGCTGTTTTACATAAGCTGTTCCCTTAAGTCTTGTAAACACAGTGAGTGCTTCTTAGTGAGTGTATTCATTGTATACTAGTTTGAGTTTGTCTTAGACTAT
>JAANYP010007942.1:185000-226906 GCA_020465985.1 Centrapalus pauciflorus | reverse complement strand
TGCAACACTGCAGCACCAGCTTTAAGAGTTCCATATCCCTCAGTGGATCCCTGCACATTGTCACCAAAGGTGACTTTTGGCCCTTTTTCAGGCCTGAGTTCACTCAGCAATTCTTTACAACCTGTCATGTGCCCTGAGCAGCCACTGTCCAAGTACCAAACCTGGGAAGGTTGTTTTTCCTGCAGAGTGATAAGAGAACTATTAGTCATTTAAAAGATGTTCATTTTCCTGCAGATGTGTCTTCTTCCCACATTTGTAACATTTTCTCTTTTTAGTATTTTTGGAAGAAGATCCTTCAGAAACACATTCTGAGCTGTTTTTGTTGATTCTTTCAGCAGGTTTAGCCTTCTTTGTTGAATCAACAGCTTGTGTGGAGGGTTCAATAGCCACAGCTTTGACTATCTCTTCTTTCCTCTTTTTGGGAGGACAGATGTCAAAGACAGGAAGCTTGATTGGCTTTTGAGCTTCCACAGGTTTGGGAAACTTATTCCCATTTGTCTCAGTTTGAGCAATGGTTTTGCCTTTGCCCCTACTGGATTGTGATTTATACTGCCTATCAGCATACTCACTGTTTTTGGTTTTGAAAAACTTATTTTCATTTAAAACCAATTTACCACTATGATTTGAAAACTTATTTGAAATCACAGCAGTTTTGTTTTCAATATGAGACTTACCCTTGTTGAAAACAGGATGCTTACTTTTTGAAAACTTATTTTCAAAGTGTTTAGCATCAAAAGGATTAACATGCTTTTTACCAACAGCTTTGGACTCAGAACCTGTTTTGTCAACAGGTTTAGCATCCACAGCTTCAGTTTGAACAGGTTTTCCTTTCTTTTGCTTGTGTGAGCTAGCAAAGCACTTAGCAGGCTGTTTTGGAGAACAAACTCCAACATCAGCTTTTGAGCTGAGTTCACACAAGCTGTCAGTATTTTGAGGCCTGACAAACCTGTTTGTTGAGATTAGTTTACCATTCACATTTTGAATGAATGTATTTGGAAGTTCACCAAGAGTGGATAAATCTTCTTTCAAATTACTTATCTCAACAATTGAAGCTGCTGTGTCAAGATCCCCTCCAAGATAGGCTTGGATTTGTGCAGGAATCTGTTGACTTATACAATGGCTGACTTTTTGTGCAGATTGGCACCAAGAGTCAACTATCTTTTGAAGCTTGGCATGCTTGATATCTGTTTCTCTCTTTTCTTCCAGTAAAATGGAGTTGACGTGTTTTAATTCATCAAGCTCAGTTTCCAACTTATGGAAACTGTCCAGTTTACTGGATTTAGTTTTAAGATCAGCTTTAAGCTTAGAGATTTCAGATAATAAAGCATCATGCTTCTCAACAGCAGCTTTGAGATCAACAAGCATATATTCAAACATTTTAACTTTTTCTTCAGAACTGTAAGCCATAAAATTTTGTACCTTATACATCATTGTAGGATTCCAGTTCTCTAAGCTGCTGAAGACTTCAGCTTCAGCCATATCCTGTTTGAAACTGCTTGTTGAAGGGACATCAGTGTTGGCCATCAGATATTGATTATCTTCTTCATCAGATGATGAATCAGATTCCTCCCAGTCACATGTCTCTGCCATGAGTCCCTTTTGGCGATTGGAAGACACAGAGTTTTCCAATTTCCTCAGCTTAGCCATGGCCATAAGGTACTTAACCCTATAGCCATCATCCTTGTTAGTCTTGTTGGGTTTGGATGACTGACCAACAGCTTTTGACACACAGTCAGCAGCTATGTGACCAGTTTTGCCACACTTGAAGCACTCAGCTTTGGATTTGTCAAATGCCTTCTTTTTGCCAGCACTTGAACCTCCTTGCAGCATATTTCTTCCAAACCTTTTCTTGTTGAACCTTTTGACAAGCATGGCTATCATTTGCTCATCATCTTGTTCAGCAAGATCTGCAGCATCTTCTTCGTCTGACACCTCCTCCTTTTCATCATCCTGCTGATCAGGTTGAATGAACACATCACTCACCTGATTTACAGGCTGTCTGACACTAGCCACAAAGGCTGCACCTTTTCTGGACATTTCCAAGGCATTTCTCTTTTGTTGCCTTGACTGTTCATCATTCAGTAAGGATCCATACAGATTGACTAGATCCATACTTCTGATAGTACATGAGTTCCTTAGGATTGTTGAGAAGTAGTTCCACTCTTCAGGTAAAATGTCCAGAAATTTGTTCACCAGGGTAAGACTGTCCTTGGTGATCCCAACAGCTTTGAGATCATTCACTAGAGCAGTGAACCTGGTGTAGGTTTCAGTGAGAGTCTCCTTTGGTTTAGCAAAGAAGAGTTCATATTGTCTAACAAGATTGTTGATCCTGTTATCCAGTGTGATTGTGGGTCCATCATAGACGGTACACAAAGTATCCCACATCTCCTTTGCTGTCTTCATTTTCTCCACCTGCTTGAACACATCATCAGGGAGAGAAATGACCAGGTTGTTTCTGGCCTTTGCATCCAGAGCCACCAATCTCTTGTCTTCATCAGACCATTGAGCTTTAGCTTTCTCAAAGGTCCTGATTTCAGGGGCAGCTCCTTCAACCGCTGGAGTTATAGTAGTAACAGAGGTTGGCACATAGGGACCCTCCATCACTATCTCTGGTAGTTGTACATCCAGATTCTCTAAGTAGAGCATCATTCTGCACTTCCAACCAGAGAAGTTTTGATGATTAAATTTTGGAGGCTTGCCCATAGAGCCATTGTCATAGTAAGAAGAATTTGCAGCACTGTTTTCCATGGAAACTTGGGAGAATGAGAGATCTAGAATGACACACACTCTAAACTGCTCTGATACCAGTTGTAGGTCCCGAAAGGTTCCCAAAGTATATAGTTATAAGCTGTAGAGGGGGGGTGAATACAGCACTTTAAAAACTACACACTCTTTTTCTCAATGTTTGTATGTATTATCAACAATTTGTTAATTACAAACAAGCTTGAATGCGGAATTGTTCAAGCTGAGATGACAGATACAACAATATGCTTACTAGTCTAAGACAGACTCGAACTAGTATACAATGAATACACTCACTAAGAAGCACTCACTGTGTTTACAAGACTTAGAGAACAGCTTAGGTAAAACAGCTTAGACACACAGAAGCTGGTTTACAGAAGACTTGCATGCATGAAGATCACACTTGCACGTTCACTCTTGGTTTAAGCACTTAGCTTTCTTCACTCTTCTTTCTGACCTTAGAAGCTTCCTTTTATACTCACTTAGAGGATCTCAGAGAAACATCTTCATTGGACAGAATGAAAAGGGAAAGTCTTGTTGAAAAGACAACATAACCTTTTCTGCACTTTTCTGAAAAGCAGACTTGTCTTCATATGTGCAGAACTTTTGTCTTTTTACTTTGTCTACTGTTGCATTGCCTTTAACTAATTTAGGAATGTCAACTTTGCGTCTTTCTTCCCTGTAAAGGCCTATTTTGATATAAGAAAAAGGTCTGTCACCCTTTTTCAAATATCCTTTTGTCTTCATGTTACAGAACAGCGTGGGCAGGCTGAGCAGTTCTGTTTTCCACTTTGTCTTCGACTTTGTAAACTGATCTTGTAGTCAAAAACAATACATGATGACTTGGAAACAAATTCCATAAAGTGTTTAGCCTGTTCACAAAGAACAGGTTCTGTTCACAAAGAACAGAACACTTTAAAAATGCCCAAGCTACTCAACAGTGAAGAGCAGCGTAGACAGTTTATGTCCAGCCTGTTCAGCAGACAGAGCAGCTTGGACAAACTGTCTTAGTTGCAACACATGCAACATATAGAACAACTTTAGACTGATATTGCAAATCATTTTCAGGTTTCAATAAGGCATATAACAGGCCTTAAATTCAACCTTCAAATGCATCAATAGGTTTGATTATAAAATCTCCCCCTCAGATGTAGAACAGGTTTGACTGAGGCCTTTTTGTGCCTAACAGTTTCTTCATGTCAGCTTCTGGTTCCCAAGTGGCTTCTGACCCTTTATGATGTTTCCATTGGACTTTTACAATTGGAATTTCTTTGTTTCGTAACACTTTGATCTTCTTATCAAGGATAGCTTCAGGTTCTTCCACATATGCTAGTTTTTCGTTTACTTGTACATCTTTATATGTAACCTTTTTCACTTCATCGGACAAACACTTACGAAGATTTGACACGTGGAACGCATTATGCAGGTTTCCTAGTTCTGGGGGGTAATTCTAGACGATAAGCTACGTTGCCAATTCGCTCCGTGATTGCAAACGGCCCAATAAACCTAGGACTCAGCTTCCCTCTTTTTCTAAACCTTACAATTCCTTTCCAAGGGGATACCTTCAAGAAAACGCGATCGCCTGGGTGGAACACTACTGTTCTCCTTTTCTTATCAGCATAACTCTTTTGATAACTCTGAGCTGTTTTCAAACGTTCTCTAATTTGGTCTACCTTGGTCGCTGTTTCTTGTATTAACTCAGGGCCCAATTGTCTTCTTTCACCAACCTCATACCAACACAATGGTGTCCGACATTTTCGTCCGTATAATGCTTCATATGGTGCTGCTTGTATGCTGGAATGATAACTATTATTATAAGCGAATTCAACCAATGGCAGATGTTCGTCCCAATTCCCTCCAAAATCTATTACACAAGTTCGCAGCATATCTTCTAATGTTTGAATTGTGCGTTCACTTTGTCCATCCGTCTGAGGATGGTAAGCAGTGCTCATTTTTATCTGGGTACCTAACTCTCGTTGAAAGCTCCTCCAGAACTTTGAGGTGAATCGACTGTCACGATCTGACACTATAGATACTGGTACTCCATGTAAGGACACAATCTCCATTATGTATATTCGTGCTAGTTTGTCTAACGGAAATGTCTCTTTAATGGGTAAAAAGTGGGCTGACTTGGTTAGACGGTCAACTATTACCCATATGGCATCATGTCCTTTCTGGGTTTTCGGAAGCTTAGTCACAAAGTCCATTGTGATCCCATTTCCACTCTGGAATTTCGAGCGGTTGTAAGTCTCCATAAGGCTTTTGATGTTCAGCTTTAACCTGTTGACAAGTTAAACACTTTTCTACCCACTTTCCAACATCTCTTTTCATTGCTAGCCACCAATAGTTATTTTTCAAATCTCTATACATTTTCACACTGTCTGGATGTACTGAATACCTTGTATTGTGTGCTTCAGCCAATACATGGTTTCGTAATCCTCCTATTGATGGAATCCAAACTCTTCCCTCAAAGCATAATATCCCCCTCCCGTCCATGGTTAGCTGCTTCTCATAACCTTTTATTCTTTCTGCACATTGTTTATTTCCTTGAGGACTTCCTGTTGTTTCTCTTTGACTTGATCTAGGAAATCAAGACGTACTTCCATGATACACAACTTGACCATTGTAGCTCTTCCACTTGTTTTTCGACTTAGCGCATCAGCTACTACATTAGCTTTTCCTGGATGGTATAATATTTCACAGTCATAATCTTTTAGTAATTCCAACCATCTCCTTTGTCTCATATTCAATTCCTTCTGAGTGAATATGTATTTCAAGCTTTTGTGGTCTGTATAAATTTCACATTTTTCTCCGTACAAATAGTGACGCCATAACTTTAATGCAAACACCACAGCTGCCAACTCTAAATCATGTGTTGGGTATTTTTTTCTCATGTACTTTGAGTTGTCGGGATGCGTAAGCTATCACTTTGCCATGTTGCATCAAAACACATCCTAATCCATTTAGGGATGCATCACTATACACGACAAATCCACCTCTTCCCTCCGGTAGAGATAAAATAGGTGCACTCACCAATTTCTTCTTTAACATCTGAAATGCTTCCTCTCTCGCTTCATTCCATTCATATTTAGCACTCTTTCGTGTCAATGATGTAAGCGGTGCGGCAATCTTGGAGAAGTCTTGTATGAATATTCTATAATAACCTGCCAAGCCTAGAAAGCTACGAACTTCTGTTGGAGTTCGCGGTTTTTCCCATTTGGTTATTGCTTCTACCTTTCCAGGATCAACTTTAATACCTTCATGACTTACTACATGTCCCAAAAATTGCACCTCTTTCAACCAAAACTCACATTTCGAGAACTTTGCATAAAGTTTTTCTTTCTTTAAAAGTTCCAATATGATCCTGAGATGCCGGGAATGCTCTTCTTCAGATTTGGAATAAATGAGAATATCATCTATAAAGACGATCACAAACTTATCCAAATAAGGTTTACAGACTCGATTCATTAAGTCCATAAAAGCTGCAGGTGCATTGGTCAAACCAAACGGCATAACTAAAAATTCATAATGTCCATACCTTGTCCTAAATGCCGTTTTTGGTATGTCAGATTCTTTGACTTTCAATTGATGATACCCTGACCTTAGATCAATCTTTGAAAAATGGCTAGCTCCTTGAAGTTGATCAAAAAGGTCATCAATTCTTGGGAGTGGATACTTGTTTTTGATAGTGACTTTATTCAATTCCCTATAATCAATGCACAACCTCATTGACCCATCCTTTTTCTTTACAAATAGTACTGGAGCTCCCCAAGGTGAGACACTTGGCCTAATGAATCCTTTATCTAATAGCTCCTGGAGTTGGTTTTTCAATTCATTCATTTCCATAGGGGCCAATCGATATGGGGCCTTGGATAGAGGGGCTGTTCCAGGTACTAAATCAATGGCAAACTCTACTTGCCGATCGGGAGGTAACCCAGGTAAATCTTCTGGAAACACTTCAGGAAAATCTCGAACAACGAGAATGTCATTGAGATTTGAGCATTTCTTTCCTTTCTCAATAACATGAGCCAAGTAAGCTATGCATCCTTTACGAAGACATTTTCGGGCTTGAATCGAGGTTAGAAAGTTAGATGATGTCAGGTTTTGTTCTCCCCGGAAAATTACTTCTTTTCATTTAGGTGTGTAAAATTTAACAGACTTGGTCTTGCAAAGAATTGATGCGTTATTTTTGGACATCCAATCCATACCAATGATAATATCAAATTCTCCTAACGGCATTGGAATTAGGTCAATAGGTAACTTATTCCCTTCGACTTCTATGTCACAATCAGGACACCATTTATTCAAATATATTCGTTCATTGTTGGCTATTTCTACCTCTATCCCTAATTTCATATGCACAACAGGTAATGATAATGTCTCACATAGACGACGGGATATGAATGATCTAGATGCGCCCGAATCGAACAATACTTTAGCGTAAGCTGAGTTGATTATGAGTGTACCTGAGACAACATCATTGATTTCTCTAGCCTTCTGTGCAGTCATCTGAAATGCTCTTCCAGTGGTCTTGTTTGATGTTCGATTTTCTTTCACAGTGGTGGTCCCTGTATGTGTTTTCTTTGTTGCTCCCCCTTTTGTGTCAGTTCGTTGGGGACAGTCAGGTGCTAAATGGTTAGGATCTTGACAAATAAAACACCTACGATTTTTCACGAGACAGTCACGGGTTTTATGACCCATTCTTCCACACGTAAAACAAGCACCTGTATTTGCCAGACATGGCTTATC
This sequence comes from Centrapalus pauciflorus, assembly GCA_020465985.1. NCBI lineage: Eukaryota > Viridiplantae > Streptophyta > Magnoliopsida > Asterales > Asteraceae > Centrapalus > Centrapalus pauciflorus. The sequence continues at coordinate 219,415 of JAANYP010007942.1, read as the reverse complement.
ACCATGAAACTTCCCACAATTATCACAAGCTTTTCCCTTTTTGTCAATGCCGTATCGGTTACCCAATCCTGCATTATGGAATCGAAATGCATTGTTCTCATGAGTCTTTCCTTTAAACTTCTTGTTTTCTGGATGACGTGTTTTCTCTTCTTCCCATTTCCTCTTGTCAACCCTTCCTTCGTCTTTCTTTCTTCCATACTCTCTCTCAGCCACCAATGCTGCTTCTACTGCTTCACGATAAGTTCTTGGTTGAGTCATTGCTGTCGGCTCCCTGATGGTGGTTTTTAATCCGACAACAAACCTTTTTGCTTTTAGCATTTCAGTGGCTACAAGGTAGGTAGCAAAGTGAGACATTTCAGTAAATCTATTGGCATATTCCGTAACAGTTTGAGTGCCTTGTTTCAGATTCAGAAATTGTTCTTCAAGAGCATCTAGCAGACCTTGAGAACAATATTCATCCAGAAAGTACCTCTTAAATTCTTCCCACATGACATTTTCTATGTCTCCCATACCAATTGTTTCCATTAACATTTCCCACCAATGGATGGCTGTTCCCCGCAGCATCATGGTGGCATAAACTACTTTCCTATTATCCCCACACCTACTTATGCGAAAGATGTTCTCCATTACTTTTATCCAGTTTGTCGATTTAATTGGATCAGCTTCTCCATTAAATTCTGGAGGGTTAGCACTTACAAATTCCTTGTATGTGCACTCTCTTTCTCCCGTAGAATTATTGGGTCTTTGACGAAACCCTTGTTCTTCTAGTATACCAGGTACGGCAGCCCGTAACATCCGAGCAAATTCTTGGGATAGGTTTGGTTCTGATTCGTTGTTAGTGACCCGAGGTATAGTTCTTGGTCTGCCTCTTCGGCCTGCTGCAGGTGGGGTGATCATAGGAATTGGTTCAGGAGACTCCTCTCTTCTAGACGGTGCCATTGTCTGAAATTTTTTTTTTATTAGAATATTTTAACTTCATATTCTAAGTTAGTAACTATTTACAATAGTCAAATTGAGCATTATGTACTTGATCACAATGATTATTTTAACTAGAAATCGTTTATTCATTTCATAGAGAATTTCTTATTCGTAGAAAAAGTACATAACACTTTTATGGTCTTATATTGGGAGATGATCCTCCGTTAGGTCCAGGGGGTGGCGGTTGATATCTTATTGGTTGTTGTCCATACAACATCATCCTTAAACGTGCATTGTCTATGTCTAAAGCATTTGCCCTTGCTCGTTCTGCCTGTAATTGTTGTCTAACTTCTCGTAGCTCGTGCCTGAGAATGATTATCTCTTCATGTGAATGTTCATTCTCTTCTATTAAGGCATCTATTTGCTCCATCCTATGTTCCATCATTGCCTCGAGATCCTGATTTTGCACACGTCGCATGGCTATTTCTTCCACCATTGAATTGAATTCCGGTAGGCTCAAGGTTCTAGTTCCGACGGTTGTTTCGTCATCTGTTAGTCCTGCTTCTGGTTCAGGTTCTTCATTTTCTTCTGGAGATGGTGGTGGTGCTAAGACAGGAGCACCCCAGTTTTCTGCTTCCCATGGAAAAGGCACTTGGAAGTTCATAGGATGTTCTTCGTCATCATCTTCAATCTCTATTTCGACCTCTACGAATTGAGCGTCTTGCATAAGATTATTGAGGTTTTCTTCTGGGGCATCTTCTTCAGGATTCTCTTCAGGGTTTTCTTCAGGTTCTTCTTCCGGGTCTTCTTCAAGATCTTCCTCCATATATTCTTCCGGATCTTCTTCTGGATCTTCCTCCGGGTCTTCCTCTAGATCTTCCTCCGGATCTTCCTCTGGATCTTCCTCCATAGGCATATTATTATTCATGGGGTCTCTTAATGGTTGGGGTTCTTGAAAGTTATCAGGTGTTTCTTCCACCCACCCAGCATTTGATGATTCTCCTTTATACGAATCGTTACCATTTACCATCTGTAATATATATATTTTTATTTTTGCTTAAAATCGTAAAAATATTTAAATTTTTTTTTTTTACTCAATTACCTTCAAAAATTACACATTTTTTTTTTACCCCTTAACGGTCGAGAATATAGCCGTTCAACGGCTATATCTCTTCTCTTCCTCTATAAATTCATCACAATCTTATCACTTCTTTACACTATCTTTAAAATCCTCTCTATTCCAATATTACTACTTTCTCCCATAAATTCCAAGATGGTTAAACTCATTCCTTTGTTTGCAATCATACTCATCCCGGTGATGATTTATCTGCATTCACTTCTTGAATCTGAAGAGAGGCCGCCATTTTATTTTCTTGCTACCATCATTATGGTACTACTTCCCATATCCATGGCTATGGAGTGGTACTGGCTTTAATATTGTAATACTTATGTAACCGTAATAATGCCATAAAATTATTTTGTGGTGAATTTATTATTAAAGTTTTTTTTTCTTTTATCGAATACTTATTTTAGAAGTTTAAGTTTAGATTCTAATTTAGATACCTAATTCTCTTAAACTAAATTCTCTGATACCACATGTGACACCCCTCACTTTCCATACTATAACAATACCCTATATAGCATGGTATGTGGGGCGGAGTCAAATTCATCATACAATGGATCGACTCGTGGCGAAAGTACATAACAACTATTATTCTTCAACAGTGTTTTAGTACAACTTATTCAAACAAAATACATAATACATAATTCGGAAATTAATACATTGACAAATTATTCATAAACTTTCTCTTTTCCCTTGCCATTTGAGGTTCCTTTTTGCAGTACCTGAGTATAAACATGTAAGGGTGAGCGACAACGCCCAGCAAGTACTAATCACCCTGGTTGGAATAATTTGATTTAAAAATAATTTATAACTGGTAAGAAAATGTATAAAAATAACATTTTTGTGAAAATAAATTTTCCGTGAAGTTAATACAGCGGCTGGCAACTGAAAGCTGTGAAGAAATCATGATACAAGGAAATTGATTTCTTCATTTCATACCCGAGTTAAATGGGTACGTTTGTGAATGAAATTAATTGCTACTATTTTCATAAAAACTTTCCATCCTTTATCGTTATAAAATTTACTGGTATATTATTACCCGGATAAATCACAGAGAAATATCCTTCGTGCCATCTCAAAAGGCTTCGCCATTTTGGCGTCATTATGTTGCCATCTCAAAAGGCTATATCATTATTATAATATTACCAGTATCCTTACATTGATATTCACGAAGTCATACCAACAACGATTATGCAAAAATTATATAACTTTAAATAAATAACGTCACAGTTCCAATATCATAAAAATACTGAATTACGACATAAATCATATAAACATCGCAGAGTCGAATATAATGATTCAGCATCATGAATAGAATAATAGGCTCAAAGTGGAAGTGATTAGAAACTTACAGTAGTCCAGAAACGGTTATAAGAATTTCGTAAGAGAGAAGTAGAAAAATACTCAAAATACGACTCTTTGTTTAATAGTGATATTTATGAGTATTGGTACGATTTTCATTCGAAGGAAAGGCGTCAATTTATAGCCTCAATATTTCGACAGTTTACGTATTTCACGCGTATGTAGACAAACTACCGACGCTCGTTGTCAGTCGAAACGCTTCCTACCGACACTTTCAATTCATTTTACCTCTTTGTGTAATAATGCATATTTATAAAATATACCCTTAATCTATCATATATTTACATATAACACCCCTCGTCTATTATAAATTTTATTTAACACCTCTTTATGAATATAATTATTATCACTATATGTAAAATGCGATACGGTTTAATAATTACCTGCTAATTTCTTGATAAATTTTTGGGATGTTACACTATAGTGAAAGAAGCAAAGCATACAAGTTGTATAATCCAATGACAAAGAAAACTGTGATAAGTCGAGATGTTCGATTTGATGAAAGTTCTTTCTTTGAAGAGATCGAAGTTGAAAAGGAAAATTTACCAATTTTTCCTTTTCAAGTTGAAGAAGAAGAGATTGGAAATGTTGAAACTAACGTTCAAGAAGAGAGTCCTCCCGGTTCTCAAAATTCTTCCGCAAGTTCTTCTCCAAGAAGCCCGATAAGAAAGACAAGAACTCTTCAAGAGTTATATGATGTAACAGAAGAGATTGTGCAAAATGATTCTGTATTTTTTGCTTTCTTTGCAGGGGAAGATCCAATTTATTTTGATGATGCTTGTCAAGAAGAAAAATGGAGGAAAGCCATGAAAGAAGAAATTAGCTCCATTGAAAAAAAATGACACATGGGAGCTTACCGATTTGCCACCACACAAAAATTCTATTGGAGTAAAGTGGGTGTACAAGACAAAGATGAATCCGGATGGGTCTATCAACAAGCACAAGGCAAGATTGGTTGCAAAAGGTTTCAAGCAAAAAGAAGGCGAAGATTTTAGTGAAGTATATTCTCCCGTTTCAAGACTCGAAACTATTCGGTTGCTCATTTCTCTTGCTGCTCAAAATGGTTGGAAAATGTTTCAAATGGATGTAAAATCCACATTTTTGAATGGTGTTCTTAAAGAAGAAGTTTATGTTGATCAACCACTTGGGTTTGTCACACAAGGCAAGATTGGTTGCAAAAGGTTGCTCATTTCTCTTGCTGCTCAAAATGGTTGGAAAATGTTTCAAATGGATGTAAAATCCGCATTTTTGAATGGTGTTCTTAAAGAAGAAGTTTATGTTGATCAACCACTTGGGTTTGTCAAAAAAGGTGAAGAGAATAAAGTGTACAAGTTGAAGAAAGCGTTGTACGGATTGAGACAATCACCACGAGCTTGGTATAGTCGTATCAATTCGTATTTTGAGAATTATGGATTTGAAAAATGTCCATATGAGCATACTCTTTACACTAAAGGAGATTCACATGGAAATTTCATCGTTGTTAGTCTTTATGTTGATGATCTTGTTTTAACAGGAAATGATTTGGGGATGTTAGATGAGTTCAAACACTCATTGATGGCAGAATTTGAAATGACAGATTTGGGAGAACTTCACCATTTTCTTGGAATTGAGGTTCATCGAAGGGAACTTTTATCTCACAAAAGGGTTATGCAAGAGAAATTTTAAAGAAATTCAAGATGGAGAATGCGAATCCGGTCACCACTCCATGCATCACAGGTTTGAAGTTATCTAAAGAAGGTGAAGGCAAGATAGTGAATTCAACTTTATACAGGAGTCTTGTTGGAAATTTGATGTATCTAACTTCTACAAGGCGTGATATCATGTACGATGTAAGCTTGGTGAGTAGGTTTATGGAGAAACCTTATTCAAATCATTGGGAAGCAGCAAAAAGGATTCTCAGATACATTAAGGGGGCGTTTGGTTCGCGAATTTCCTGGGATTTCCTGGGATTTGCATTTAAAATCTTGCGTTTGGTTCGCAGATTTCAGTAAGGATTTAAAATCCCAGGATTTCTTAAATCCTTCCATTCTTTGTTATTTAAAATCCCAGCCTCCCCCCTAGGATTTTAAATCCCAGTTACCTTGCATTTTTCAGATTAACAAATTTTTTCTATAAAATAATGCAAATTCTTTGACAAAATCCTGACAAATGCAAATGCTGCATAATGCAAATCCTTTGACAAAATGCAAATCCCAGGTAAAAAAATCCGCGAACCAAACGCCCCCTAAAGGTACAATTGATCATGGAATTTTTTATGAGGCTAATGTACCGGTTAACCTCATTGGTTACACTGATAGTGATTTAGCCGGAAGTATGGATGATAGCAGAAGCACGTCTGGTTATGTATTTCATCTTGGTACTGGTGCGATATCATGGAGTTCTAAGAAACAACAAATTGTGGCACTTTCTACTACAGAGGCCGAATATATTGCTGCAACATATGCTAGTTGTCAATTGGTTTGGTTGCGCGGTATTTTGGAAAGTCTTATGCAAAAGCAAGATAAGTCAACCACTTTGTATTGTGATAATAGCTCGACTATCTCAGTCACAAAAGATCCAATTCTTCATGGGCGAACAAAGCATATCCGCATCAGATATCATTTCTTGAGGGACCTTGTCAACGAAGGAGATGTTCAAGTTGAGTATTGCAAGACAGAAAATCAAATGGCGGATATTTTTACAAAGCCGCTTGGTGGGAATTTTTTCAAGAAGAATGTTGAAAGATTGGGAGTAAAAAGCAAGTTTAATTTAAGGGAGGCATTGTTAGAAATAAAAATAAACTAAACTTGAATAATTATTATGTTTAAGTTTATGATTAATTCATGTAACCACCAAAAGATGAAAAGTTTGATGATTAATGTCTAGTAACCACCATGAGTTATGAAAGGTGAAAAGTTTAGTGATTAATGGAGTAGTTATGTAGCTAGTTATGAATCTCATAACTTAGTCTTTATATTGACATTACTTTTGAGTTGTAAGTTGATGAAAAGAAAATATTCAAGAAATAAAATAAAATTGTGTTCTTGTGGTGTCAAATTTATCTCCTATATTTTTTTACTCTACAAATTGGAAGTATTTCTTCAATATACTGAAATTTCATCAAACTGTTCATACCCAATTTAAAAAATAATACCACATATATCATTTTTCTCAATATTAATAATATCTTATATAACCAAATCATTTATGTGATCATTTTTAATTAATTCTTTAATGGAATTATAATCTTTAAAATCTTAATTATTAATTAATACTTAATGACTTTTATACCATTTTCTATTTCCAAACAAACTTTCATCACCATCAAATTCTCAGTTCATTGTCTCTGCAATTCCTCTTTTCTGTCTATTTACCAAGGTCGCGAATTCTTTTGTTCAAAACCCCAAACGGTATGGAAATGGATCGATTCCGACCGACATCAAGAATTTGTTCTCTCCCAATCTGCCATTCTTATTACTCTATATATCACATGACTACTTCTGTTTGCTTTTGTTGGGATTCTTACACTAAATACACAGGATTTACTTACTAAAATATGAACCTTATTAACAATCTTTAGAAAATCACACTTACAAATGATTACATTGGACCTATATATAATAATCTAAAGGGTGCGTTGAATAGTCACAACCCTTCGTGGTACCCTTTCAGAAAAGTCACAACCTTTATGAAAAGGTGCAACCCTTCAAGTATTCCTAAATACTAAATAGGTCCTTCTACTTACTATAATTTACATATACATACAACATACTTTCATACTTTACATAATTAACATACTAATATAAGACTTGATCGGGATTAATCCATCATTCACCCCCTTAATCACGATCTTCTTGTCTTACAGCAATGTAGGTTCGTCTTCGCTTAGATAGACGAGATGTGCTTCTTGCTTCTTGTCTTTCTCTTTCCATTTTGAACATTCATATGCAAAATGACCAAATTCTCCACATTCATAACATCTCATTCTGGTTTTGCTTCGTTCTTGATTCGTACCTCTTTCACGTTCTTTTCTTTCTTTATTGAAGTTTCTTCCTCGACCTTTTCCATGGTGTTGAACTCTTGAAGTTGCCATTAGAAGGTTTCCTTGGTGATATTCTTGTGGTTCATCTTGACTTTTGAGGCGTTCTTCAAAAGTTATTATTCTTCTGGTTGCTTCTTCAAATGACATGCTATTCACATCCGAGTATTGTTCAATTGATGCTACGATCGGTAGAAACTTCTTTGGGACTGAGTTCAGTAGCTTTCTTACGAGTACTTTGTCTTTAATATTTGAACCAAGACTTTTGATCTTGCCTCTTATGCTTCCTAATCTTCCTGCAAAGTTGCTCACTGTCTCATTATTCTTCACTTTTAAAGCTTCCAATTCGCTCCTTAAAGTTTGTAGGCGTGCTTGTTGAACTCGGTTTTCTCCCATGTATCGTACTTTGATAGACTCCCATACTTCTTTCGCACTTGCATACTGTGAAACTTGCATTAAAATATATTGTGGCAAAGTTGTTAGTATCATTGCTTTTGTTGTGTGCATCTTTCTTTCATCTATATCTTCTGTGGCATCTAAAGTCTCCCAAAGATCATATGTCTTAAGTATTGTTTCCATTATGATTGCCCAGGTAGTATAATTTGTTTCATCTAGTTTCGGGCATTGAAGTGTTACATTTTGCTCACGTATTTGTGTAGATACTTCTCCTATTGCCATAGTTTTGAATTTTATTATTTTAATGCTTACTTACTTACTTTCTTGTGATCACTGAATGTGACCAACCTTACTTCTTACTTTCGTACTTTTGATCGTTTGATCAGTTTCTGATCGTTTGATCAGTTTCTTACTTGTTTTGAAACACTATGATTTCTCTTACTATGAAACACGAAGGTTTCTGAAAATACTATGATTTTCACGTACTTGCTTACCGGGAAAACTCTAGGTTTCTGAAAAACACAACGGCTTTTCTCTTACTTACCGGGAAACTCTAGGTTTGTGAAAACACGGTGGTTTTCTCTTACTTCTTACTGGGAAACGCTAGGTTTCTGAAAACACTGTGGTTTTCTCTTACTTCTTACTGGGAAACACTAGGATTTCTTAAAAAAAACTAAGGTCTTTCTGTTACTTACTTACTGTGAAACTAGGTTGTTTTCTTACTTACTTAGAAACACTAAGGTTGCGTTTAGTTAACGAAAACTAGTCATTTTTCAATTTTAGTTTTCAAGTTATAGTTTTTAGAAAAAAACAAGGGTTTCTATGAAAAGTGAAAACATGTTTCGATAATGAAGTTTTAGTTTTTAGAAAAATAAGATGAGTGATTATAAAATAAAAAAAAATAGGGTATGTGATGGAAAAGTAAGAGAGAGAGAGAAAGAGAGTATTATAAAGAAATAGGGTAGGTAATAAAAAAGTAAGAGAGAGAATATGAAAAGTGGTATTTTAAAAAGTGAAATGAAAATTTATGAAATTGTTGTTAAGTAAACAAGTTTTCATTTTCGTTGAAAAGTGAGATGGAAATTTTGAAAATTTTCGGTAACTAAACGCACCCTAAGGTTTCTTACAACACTAAGTTTCGGGTTTTAGACATACTGGCCGGTCACGGTTGTCTAACGTACTCGTACTGAACTTACTCCAAATTTGGTGTTACACGGATTTTTGTAACTCCTTGGTTTCTTACTTACTTGCTTACTTACTTATTATTATTATTTTTATACTAACCACAATTATTATTTTAAACAATTAAACAATTCTACGTTTTTTAACGAAAAATTGTAACGGACTAATATTAAATTTTTAATCTATTATCTCAAATAAATTAAAAATTTACTGTCTAAAATAATAATAATAATAATAATAATAATAATAAAAATGATAATATATATAAAATTGAAAAGAAAACAAAACCTGTTTGGGCTTTATTTAATTTTTTTCTTGCTTGGGCCTTATCTGATTTTTGGGCTACTTCTTTGTTTATCTTTTGTCGGGCTGGGCCTCAACAATTATTTTGGGCTCCCACTTATGGTTCCTCTTTCCCTTTCACTTACTGCTCCTCCTCCTTTCTTGAACCGGTGCGTTCTTTCTCTTACTGCCCTTTGTTTTTTCCGAACCGATGCGATGCGATGCTTTCTCCCTAATCGCTGCAACCCTTTTGTTGAATCTTTCAATCGGTGCACACTATTGTAACCCTATTTATGATACGGTTGCCTACGGCTGGTCTATTGTTGTGGCGTCGACGGTTGGTGCTGGTGGCGTTTGGCGGTTGTGAGGTGGTGGTTTGGCGATGGTTGGTTGCGTTGGTTGGTTCGACTTCTGGATTTCTGGAACTTTTGGAACCCTAAACGTTGCCTCTAATGATGGTGGCGTTCGGTGGTGGTTCTGGTGGTGGCAACTGGTGGTTCAGTGGTTTCTGAACTCCTAACCGTGGGGTTTCTTACGGTTGGCTTCAAAATCAGGTTTATTCTCTCTGATTTTGGCTTTACTATGTATGCTATCCGATTTCTAGGGTTTACTTTCTGTGAAATTGCAATGGGCTTACTGCTTGCTTGTTTGCGTCGGTTCTGTGTGGGATTTTTCTTACTGTGCCTTTTCTTACTTGCTGGTCTTCGAATCGGACTTACTGTGATGACCACTTTCACGTTGATGTCGGTTTGGTGGTAGAAACCGTATGTTCGGCCGCCCCGTATCAATTGCTTACACTTACTCTTGCTTGACATTGTTTCTGAAGAAACAATCGTCCCTGGTGAATTTCTAAGACTGTTGCGTACTGTTTCCGGTATATGATGATCGATTTAGGATCGAAAAATCCTTCGCTACCAATTGTTGGGATTCTTACACTAAATACACATGATTTACTTACTAAAATATGAACTTTATTAACAATCTTTAGGAAATCACACTTATAAATGATTACATTGGACCTATATATAATAATCTAAAGGGTGTGTTGAATAGTCACAACCCTTCGTGGTACCCTTTCAAAAAAGTCACAACCTTTATGAAAATGTGCAACCCTTCAAGTATTCCTAAATACTAAATAGGTCCTTCTACTTACTATAATTTACATATACATACAACATACTTTCATACTTTACATAATTAACATACTAATATAAGACTTGATCAGGATTAATCCATCAGCTTTGATATTAATTATAGATTGTATTTGTTGCTTTGATATTAATTGTAGATTGTGTTTCATTTAGCATTGTTTCTGATTTTTTGGGGCATTCTACGGACCTAAGATCAGTTCTGAATGACAAGCATGTGTATTGAATAGCAGTTTCAAAAGCATTCCCCATGTACAACAAATCTCACATCATTTGCTTTCAATACCCTAATCGAAATTGTCAAATATGCCCTTTCTTAATTCACCGATGATAATCTTCTTACTTTTTATCTAAATTAAATTTAAATTTCATATGATATTGAGCAACATGTACTTTTTTTATCATAATATTGAAGAGTTTGAATGCTTAATTCAATCACAGGAAGAAAACGTGCATATTTCTGATATGTCCTAATTACTTCATTAATTAGCTCTTCCTTTGAAAGGACAGCACGAGGTTTTTAGGTTTATGTGCCAATAATTTTAATGAACATTGCATAGTTAAAAAAGAGCCTTGCAAAGTTAGTTTCAGATTTACATTGGCCTGCAAGTTCCAATTCCGATACCTAGGAAAACTGCATTCCTTTTGATCATATGCATGCATTGGTTTGACTTCTCCTTTTTTTTATAAAAATAATGGTTACAAAACCTACTAGCACCCCGACTAGATGCGTGTAATTATCCCATTGACTAAATATTTTATTGAATATTGTGTTTGTCTATTATACGTGTCACGAGGAGTATTACGTGGATTCGGAATATAGATCTGGTGGATTAATTATAATTATGGATTCACAGAATTAAATGAGATTTAATGATATAAGTAGTGGATTTTTTTTATAACGAGGCGAGTATCAGTGTCGAACCCGCGATACAACTGGATACGTATATACGTACGTTGTGTGTGTTTGTTCTTTCAATTCCCAAAATTGACAAAGTGTAGTGTGTGTGTTGTGTACCTTCTGGAGATCAGAATCAAATTGTTATCAAGGGATTTAATTGCTGAAAATCGGATTAAAGCCTCTCTTTGTGTTCTTCATAATTGCAAGGTGAGATAACATTTGAATTCAATCTGATTTTGTATGTAAATGGATATGATGTTATGGGAATTGGTTTACATGAGCAATGGAAGTGATTTGGTGTGGATTTCGTGGGTTTTAGACTTTTAGTTGCAAAATCGATTTTGGGATTGAAACCCCCATGGATAGAGGCCGAAAAATGAAGAGTAAAGGTGAGCTAACATTTGAATTCAATCTGATTTTGTATGTAAATGGATATATGATGTTATGGGAATTGGTTTACGTGAGTATTGGAAGTGATTTGGTGTGGATTTCGTGGGTTTTAGTTGCAAAATCGATTTTAGGGTTGAAATCAGAAGATAAATGTGGACTGCAAGCGCAGCCACGGATCGTGAGCGCGGCCGGGGATCAGGGCGCCCACGATCAAAGGATCAGGTGATCGCGGCAGCGCGGCCAGGGATCAGGCTGTTTTGGCTAGATTGGGTTTTTGGATCCCGTGAACCTATCTGGGTTGCTTTTTGAGGGTTTTGTCAATTGTATTAATGATTATGGGGCATTTGGGGCTTATCTGTTGCGTTGGGATTAATTCGGTGTGTGAGATCGAGTTGAGACAGAGTTGGGTGAGCGGACTGGTGATAAGTAGCTGGGTGATCCACGTGAGTATGCGAGAACTTTTAAAAAGACTTGCCGCCTTGAGTCTTTCAGTGTTAATATTTCATATGTGCTTATATATATATGATCTGTATGGGCACACTGCGGAGCTGCCTCTGTATGGGCACTGCGAGCATCTTACATTTCTTTACATGTGAATATATATTATTGTGAATGAGATCCATTATAGTGTGATCGCGATGAGTTATCGCGGGAGCTGGGTAGCTCTGTTTGACCCTGTGACTGTGAATGGTTCCCGTATATATATGTGGTTACGTCTTGCAAGGTCGCTCCTTAGCTACTATTCCTGCTAGCCTCCATGGGCGTGGCTTGGCCGCAAGGGCGAGGAAGAGTTTCCCCAATTGAGATGAGTATCTCACCTTGGATTCTGGGCAGAGGCTAAGATGGCATGAGTTATGCATGGTGATGCGGCGTAGCAAATGGAAAATAAACTAGTATGTTGATTCAAAGAATTCCAGATTAATCTCTACCAAACGTTTGTTGATTCCGTAGAATGCCAAACAATTAGGCTTCAAACAACCGATTTTGAACTCGGAAATTTGGAAAATGAGAAAGTTTTCTTAATTCATAATCTGCCTTCATACATTACTTCAACACAACTTAAATAGAAATGAGAAACTAAAAACGGGTCAAAAAACCCAACGGGTCGATCCAGGAAACCAAAATAAAAACCCAAAGACCCAATAAAAATCATTAAAAAGCCCGTAACTCTCATTCCAGGTCGAATATGGGCCAAACGATTGGGCAAATCGCCTTCGGCAGCAAAGGGTTGCATTGCTGACTGGACACCTGATTCGCCCCAAACGGAGACCCGAGTCAAAAGTTAGGGCCTTTTCTGTTTAACCCCTTCTATTACGACCCTATCTTGGGCCTCCAAGATGGCCCGATCATCCACACATGGGCCTGCATCACCGCATCACCTGGTAACGTAGCGATATGGTAACGTAGCGATACACTGATTGCCATGTTTACATGTGTTATGTGCGTATGTGATTAGTGCAGAGTGTAACCCTTGTGTACTCACGAGCTGCGAAGCTTACGTATTCGAGTCTAAATGTGTATAAGGGACACAAGATAGGGCCGCTAGCTCCTGAGCGAAAGTAGGAGCTTGATCTTGCTACAAAGGGTTGCATTGCTGACTGTATGTGCTTGTGTAGTGTTGGGAAAACTTTTGGGTATTGTATCGGGTCTGTATGTAAATTTGTATACGGAGTTTGGGAATTCTGTATGCCGGGTTAACTGCTAAACAGTGTTGTTTATGCTATGGAAACTGTTTTAAAATTATTAGTGTTTGTGCAACCCTTTGACATTGTGTAATGGAATTATATGCGTTATTGCCACTAGTGTATTGTAAATGACGTGACTTTTATTTGGGTTTGGAGGGTGTACAAGATATTGTTAAAGTTAAGACATGACATATATGATATTATTGATTTAAGTTGGGAATATATAATATTTCAATGTTTAGGAGTGGTATATATGAAATTCTTCCCCCAAAGAAAAAGGGACTATGATTAATATCTAAAGCACTGAAAGTATTATGTGCTATAGTTAATGCGATATTTCGGGGTAGATGGGGCCATAAATATAGCTGGGAGGCCTGGACGATGAAAAACGGTAGTATTAGGTCTAATCATGTTGTAGGAATATAAGCAGAATGCCCACTAATTTGGCTATAATGATGCCTTAAAATAAACCTGAAGTTTCATAAGGTCTGAAAGCCAACCTCGAATACAGCAGACTTAGCTAAATCCGAACTCTCAGTTGTGCTGGCAATCAAATCCAAGAATGAGAGGCTTTCAACCTCACAAAGATGCACCATCTGGAGAAAGACGAGTTTGTAGCTATTGATGAAACCATTCTTTACAAAAATGCAATGTGAAGTCTTTCACATGATGTAAAAGTTTACAAGAGATGATGGTGGACAAGCAGAACTTACAATGGATATGGCTTCGGATTTAATCCTAGAAAGTGCAGCCTTCAGTAGTGAGTCTTCAATTCATAACGCCGGAAGTTTAATGGTGTCTCGAACCAACTGAAGAATACCACCTTCTTTACAAAGCAACCGGAGATCGGTCCAAACCAACAAAACTGCAAAACCGATTTTAAAAACCCAGTTCTCAGTTTAACCCGGTCCAGTTCAAAATCAAAACTGTACAGGGGTTTTTTTTTCATTTTCAAACTTAAAACAACACTATTAGGTTTTTTTTTTCATTTTCATATTGAAACAATCCCAAGTATTCATCTACCTCATTCTGAACCAGGTGTTCACAAAACAACCTTTGTTGGCATAGAGAACGCAGAAACTGTAGAGAAGCCTGACAATGCTGACAGAGAAAGTACAGTTCAGTAACATTTGACACCATGCACATGTCAGTAGGTTGACCCGACAACTTGACTTGAAGAAAGTCAATAACCACACAGGCAGCAGGAAAAGCTGCACTGGTAAATTCATCAACCTGACAAATATGTAATCATCAGTCACATTCCCATCAACAAGACAATGAATGATTCCAAAATATGTTTCAAAATATGCTGAAATATAATTTGAAATAACTTGGAGAAAGTTTGAATCATTGACTCATATCCTATAGATCATAAAAGTTTAACAGATGTCACCTAAGGGTGTGCAAGCAGAGCATGAGCAATTTCATGCGAGTTTGAAGATATGAGGGCTTTTAAGAGATGCAAACTGCTAGCCCACAATGCTGAGTGCTAAAGGACCATATGGCTTGAATCATAAATTCTCTAGATCAACAAAGTCATGTTTCAATAGCTATATAAGAGAGGAAAATAATGTTGGATTAATCGGTATTGGTTGCGGGTTAGCGGGTTTCCGTTCCGGTAAACTACATGTCACTATTGGGTTACCGGTCACGGGGCGAGGTTTTCCTCATTTAACAAATATTTATTATTTAGCTAGTTGATAATTTAGTATTTGGTAGATGTTTTGACCGAGTTGTGAGGAAGAAAATGGGTCAGTGCATGTACCGCTTCCTGGGGTGAATTGGTCAGCGAAGAAAACGGATATGCAGCACTATTTTTTCCATGCATGCTTTAATATCATTTAAGTTTATTGTATTTTTTCTTTCCTATATAAAGGTGGTAGTAGTAGAGTTTTTTTTTATGTGATTATAAGTTTTGTAAGGCAGTAATAAAAGTTTGAAAATTGCCCCAAACAATTTGGTTTATCTATTCGTGTTAGTGTTGTGGTATCTTACATTTGGTATCAGAGCGAGGCTGTCGATTGAAGGGGGTGTAAGTCGATTCTCTCTTTTGTTATTTCGATCCCAAGTTTACGCGTCTCAAAATCAGCTCCGATTTCTTGATCGGGTTTGTTCGAGTGACGTCGAGAGTCTAACCCGAGGTGCGTGATAAACGGGCAGAAAGACATCAAAGCAGCTAGCTTTGGTTCGGTTCGTTTTGCGGGTGTCAGATGGTAACGGTAGTTTGATCGTGTTTTCTTGATTGGTGGAAGAGTACTCTCGGAACAACCTTGATCATAGAAGTTGGGGCTGTCAAAAAGGACGATTAACATGGCGATGGTACCAAAAGAAAGTGGTTCAGTGACATCAAATCCCGGTGTTGACCCCGTGTGGTCGATCAAAGTGAAGTCGATCATGGATGCATATGGGTTGTGGGAGACGGTCGAACCAAGGGCACTAGGTGGAGGGTCGGATCCAAGAAAATCGAAGCAAGCTCTCGCGTTCCTGTTTCAAGCTATACCGGAGGATATGGTTTTACAAATGGCGAGTTACACAGATCCAAAACAAGTGTGGGATGGATTGAAAACACGGTATTTGGGAGTGGATCGGGTGAGATCGGCTCGAGTTGCAACATTGAAACGGGAGCTTGAAAGTTTGCGAATGAAGGAGGGTGAAACGGTTGATGATTTCGTGACCAAGTTGACGGGATTAGCTTCAAAAGCAAAGAGTCTCGGTTACGAGCTTGAAGAAGTAGACTTGGTGAAAAGACTACTTGACTTGATGCCTAGGTCGTTTCTCCAGATTGTGGCCTCAATTGAATAGTGTTTCGAGTTGGATATGATGTTGTTCGATGAAGCCGTAGGAAGATTGAAGGCGTACGAGGAGCGTTTAAAAGGAACAGATGTTCACGGTGGCTTGTTGTTGGTTAGAGAAGAAAAAGCACACCGATGTAAGAATTGTGGCAATGGCGGTTCAAACCGAGGTGACTTTGGGCGTGGCCGGGGAAGAGGTCGTGGGTCCGGGAATAGTTGAGATGGTAGCGAACGGGTCCGGGATAAAAGCCACGTTACATGTTACAAGTGTGGTGAACGTGGCCACTATGTCAACGAGTGTCCGAAGTGGGAGAATCAAGCTAACCTAATCGAGGAGGAATCGACATTGTTGTGAAGCGACTCAATTTAGTATTTGGTAGATGTTTTGACCGAGTTGTGAGGAAGAAAATGGGTCAGTGCATGTACCGCTTCCTGGGGTGAATTGGTCAGCGAAAAAAAAAAGGATATGTAGCACTACTTTTTCCATGCATGCTTTAATATCATTAAGTTTATTGTATTTTTTCTTTCCTATATAAAGGTGGTAGTAGTAGAGTTTTTTTTATGTGGTTATAAGTTTTGTAAGGCAGTAATAAAAGTTTGAAAATTGCCCCAAACAATTTGGTTTATCTATTCGTATTAGTGTTGTGGTATCTTACAAATAATGTGCTATAATAAAACGTGTGAAAGACAGAGTTAACCTGTTTAAAAGTACTAAGAAACATATTCGTCATAAATATCAAAAAATCAGAGATCTGTGTTGATATTTTCACATCACTGAAAGGTCAGATTGGGTTGACCTATAACACTATTTGTCCAAGCTTTGTTTAGTTTTTATAAATATTTTGGGGCGTTTGGTACGTAGATTTTTTATGTGAGATTTGCATTTTGTCAATGGATTTGCATTATGTCAAAGGATTTGCATTATGCAGCATTTGCATTCGTCAGGATTTGTCAAAGAACTTGCATTATCTTACACAAAAAATTTGCTAACCTGAAAAAATGCAAGGTAAATGGGATTTAAAATCCTAAGGGGGAGGCTCAGATTTTAAATAACAAAGAATGGAGGTATTTAAGAAATCTTGGGATTTTAAATCCTTTCTGAAATGTGCAAACCAAACACACGAGATTTGCATCCCAGTGAATCCCAAAAAATCACGAACCAGACGCCTAGTGTGTTTAATATGATTACAATGCTATACTAATATGACGATACTCTAACTTTTTGAATAAAACAATCATGAAGTTGTGTGATTAAAATTACTTTGGGAAGCTTTGAACCCGTTTGACCTATTTACTTTTTAAATAAACGTTTGGTTTACCCATTTGACTTGTTAGATAAAACAAAACCAAATTGGCCCATTAATAAGTTGTCAAATTTCCACTTCTAATTTTCACCTACCATTATAAAATAAAATCTCTCTCATTTCTTGAAATTGACTAAGTGCCAACTCATGAGCAGTGTGTTGGAAAATCAGTAGCTTAGTAGCTTAAAAACAGGTCACTCTCGTATATAAAGGATTTGGATAAGAAAAACTATATATATATATACACTCTCAGATATAGTATTGAAGTAAACTGCACGTATTTCATGAAAAGCAATTTGTCTTTTTGCTTATTGTTATTATTCATATCAACGGAAAGTCTATATATAGCCATCAGAAAAGCAACATTAAACAGAGATAAACTCTAACTACTACTACCTAAAGACCTGGTGCATGTTTGACCATAAGCCAACTTTCACTTAAGAATCGGTCATTCACATATCTGCACTCCCTTATTCAACTTGAGCATGAAGAAAATATTGGATCCATATGACCCATTCGACTAACCGCTATTGACCCGTACCCCGATTAACCCAACACAGTGACCAAGATTCATGCCTTAACAGGGAGACAATTTGTTGATTTTAGACATCTTTTTAGGCCCCTTGCATGACTCTTTTTCTACTTAATTACTCTCCCTTTTCGTTTCCCTTTTCCTTTTCTTGGGGAGGGGGAGCACATTTCCGTTGGAGCCTCATAAGATACAACCCTTCATGTTGAGGCTCCCAGTTGGTGCCATCGGCTTACCATACCGATTCATTTAATAGTAGATCACAAATATTACCTCTTTCACTCTACATGGGTTTTTTCCAAGGGGAAACAATATAAAGATACTGAATAAACTAACCAAGAAATTCACTAACCATCTCAAGTTGTGGATTTCGGTGTGCAAGATCACACGAAGTATGAAACAATCGAAACCCACGTAACAAGTGTGTATAATGTTTCTCATCTATTTTATTTGATGCAAGCCTTGCCATTAGGTGCGTAGGAAATTTCTTGCTAGACTTTCCACATGTATCTTAAACATTTTTACATTGGCAATTGGCAAAGAAATAGTCAGCAAACAATGATTGAGCCATTGATGTGAAATGATTAATGAATAAATTGATAGATCTTGTTCGTCCCAGGGTAGATAAAACTCTTGATGCATATGGATCATCACATTCAGATGCATATGATCGATTGAAGACATCTTGTACACAGTTGCTGTTACTCATGTTTGCGGACACAGAAATGCAGAAACAAAGGCAGAAAGATAACAGAATATAGGAACACAGAAATATACTTAATATCACTATTATTTTTGGATATCACATACACATAGATACGGATATATTACAGATATATATAGGCTTCTGTTTGTGTCAACAGACACATCTGTTCGCAGAAGGGTGCAACTGTCATAATGACATTTGCAGAATAACTACCTTAAACCGGTTTGGATAATACCGGTAACTTAACTTATGATAAATAATATTTACAATATTAATTGTCACATAATAGTCTAACTAAGGTTTCAATAACATTTAAATTTCTAACATTCACCTCCTAAATGTTATGAAACCTATTTCAGCATTGGTTTCTTCAAACAACAACGTATTCTGCATCTTCTTTCATGCTGTCATCAGAATCAGGTACTTTGCTTGTTCTTCGATCATTCTCTTCCATCTCACTGTTGGTTCTACACTGTCAGCATACACTCTTGCTGCATCAATAATTTGCTTCTTCTGTGCAACATCTTCTGGCCAAAGCTTGGCTCGTTTTGTGAACTCGTAATAGTATTGAGGCAGGAACAGATGATCTTCATAAATCTTTAACAATCCAGGGGCATAGTAGGAGGGAAAGCCTAGGACGTTTGCTAATCCACTTTACTTTTCTTCACAAGTGACTCTTTCGAAGCCACCATGACTTATTACAATTTTGTATAAGTCTAGCAAGCAAATCTGTACTCCAAATAGTCTCAAAGGAACTTGGGGTGCAGCACTGTTATATGTTTTATGATACCAACCTATGATTCTCTCAAAAGCTTTCTTAAACGCCTCCTTATTCTTCATGACAAGTTCATCTTTGTTTATCAAATCCAGGAATTTAAAAAATTCTGTTATGTTATCAACCTTAAGAGATTTAATCTCCCAATCACTTTGTTCCTGATTTGATAAAAAGCTTTTCTGAGATTTTTCAAAATCCAAGGACTTGTCAATTTCTTCAAAATAATTTGCAAGAAAATTATCTTGAAGTTTTATCCCCATTGTCTCATCAAACACTTCACATGAATTGGATGGATCAAACATATGTGTAATGGTGCATTTCAGATCATTCATGTCAACCTTGAACCCTTGTAACAATAGTTGTTTCAAACTCAAGAGATTGATAGTAATCTCATGAGTGTACTTGACATTGTATGGTGTAGGTTGCTGAATTTGTAATGATATCAACGGATCCAATTCCATGTGCAAACACAAAATTATCCTCATGATCTTTATCGTTTACAATAAAACAATTTTTCAGGCTTTTGAACACTTTTCTGTTTGGAGACATGTGAGCGGAGATTTTAGTGTTCACGTACCATATGTGATCCCAGTGATTGTGTTCTGTTCCGTTCAGCATATATTCCCCAGCAAAGCAAACTTTTTCTTTGTTTTCATACGGACACAGGGTATACTAACCGATTTCAATGAAGGGAATCTATCAATGAAGGGAACGGTACTAACCGATTTCACGAGCTGAGCATCCTATGTCCACAAATGGTGACCCCCGAGTACAAGAAAATTGAGCGCTACATTTGGGGACTCGCCCCTCAAATTCAAGGCAATGTCACTGCCTCCAACCCAACCACCATTCAGGACGCCATCAGAATGGCCAACAACCTTATGGATCAAGTGTCCCGGAGAAACGAAGCCAAGCCCGGGGAAAACAAGAGAAAATGAGAGGACAAGTCTGGGAAGAATACGGGCTCTCAATCCAAAAAGCCCGAAACCATCAAGGCTTATGTAGCTGGAGTCGAGACAAGGAAAGGCTACACAGGTACAAAGCCTTTCTGCACCCAATGCACCTACCATCACAACAAGGGTCCCTGCCCAACCCTTTGTGGAAAGAGCAAACGTCTTGGTCATTTGGACAAGGACTGTAAATTTGGTACCCCGGGTAACAACGGCGGCAATCTGCTATGAATGTGGAGCTGTCAGGCACTTCAGGAGTGAGTGCCCGAGGTTGAAAAATGGTGGAGGAGCTCTAGGGAGAGCATTTGTATTAGGAGCAGGTGATGCTCGTCAGGATCCCCATGTGATACACGTTTCTTTTAAATGACATTTACGCTTACGTACTCTTTGATACTGGGGCTGATAGGAGCTTTATATCTGATAAGTTTAGTAAGCAATTGAATGCCACTCCTTTTCTCTCAGACAACTCTTATACTATAGAGCTGGCTGACGGCAAAATAATAGAGGCAAGAAGTATTATTAAGGAATGCACACTGAAGCTGACAGATCATCCCTTTAAGATAGACTTGATGCCTATAGAACTCGGAAGTTTTGATGTGGTAGTTGGTATGGATTGGTTGTCACATAATCATGCCGAGATTTTGTGCGGTAAGAAAGTGGTACGGATACCACACCACAAGAAGAAAGTCCTAACAGTCCAAGGGGAAAGAAAGAACCGTCAGCTGAATGTCATATCTAGCCTAAGGACACTAAAGTGTCTTAGAAAAGGTTGTCATGCAGTATTAGTCCAGATTGCAGAAAAAGAGTCGAAGGAAAAACAACTCAAGGATATTCCAGTGGTTTGTGACTATTCGAAGGTCTTTCCGGAAGATTTGCCTGCCGCCAGCTAGGCAAGTGGAGTTCCAAATCGACTTGGTGCAAGAGCTGCACCGGTCGCAAGAGCCCTATACAGACTCGCTCATTCTGAAATGCAAGAGCTATCCAATCAACTACAAGAGTTGATGGATAACGGATTCATTCGACCAAGTTCCTCACCTTGGGGAGCTCCGGTCTTGTTTGTGAAAAAGAAAGACGGATCCTTCAGAATGTGCATAGACTACCGAGAGCTAAATAAATTAACGGTAAAGAACCGCTACCCCCTTCCCAGAATTGACGATCTATTTGACCAACTACAAGGTTCTAGCTTCTACTCTAAGATCGATCTGCGATCCGGTTATCATTAAGTAAAGGTTCGAGAAGAAGACATTCCATAGACAGCGTTCAGAACTCGTTATGGACATTATGAATTTCAGGTGATGCCATTCGGTTTGACCAACGCACCAGCCGTATTCATGGACCTCATGAATCGAGTGTGTAAACCGTTTTTTGGACAAATTTGTGATAGTGTTCATAGACGATATCCTTATCTATTCCAGGAATAAGGAGGAGCACGAACAAAATCTCAAGCTGATCTTGGAGTTGTTAGGGAAGGAACAATTATACGCCAAGATTTCAAAATGTGAATTTTGGTTGCGAGAAGTTAAATCCCTTGGGCATGTGATCAACAGCCAGGGAATCCAAGTTGACCTATCAAAAATCGAGGCCATAAAGAACTGGGCAACTCCTAGAACTCCCACGGACATCTGCCAATTTCTAGGACTTGCCGGTTATTATAGGCGATTTATTGAAAACTTCTCAAAGATAGCAGGTTCCCTAACGGAGCTGACTCGGAAAGATGTGAAGTATAACTGGGGTGAAGAGCAGGAAAAGGCGTTTCAACAGTTAAAGCAGAGATTGTGTAGTGCACCAATTCTGTCCTTACCTGAAGGGACAGAAAATTCTGTGGTCTACTGTGATGCCTCACACAATGGATTAGGTTGTGTGCTCATGCAAAGGGATAAAGTCATTGCGTACGCATCACGGCAACCCAAAATCCACGAGGTGAACTATACGACTCATGATTTGGAGCTCGGAGCAGTGGTGTTTGCTCTCAAGATATGGAGACACCACCTGTACGGAACTAAGTGCATGATGTTTACAGACCATAAAAGCCTACAGCATATTCTGAATCAAAAAGAGTTAAATATGAGGCAACGTCGTTGGGTGGAGCTGCTTAGCGATTACTACTACGAGATTCGTTATCATCCGGGTAAGGTGAATGTTGTAGCTGATGCCCTGAGCCGAAAGGAACGCGTTAAACCATTAAGAGTCTGAGCCTTGGTCATGACTATACAGTCAAACCTAAACTCTCAAGTCCGCGAGGCACAAGAAGAAGCAGTCAAGGAGGGTAATCTACTGGATGAAGCCTTGAGAGGAATGGATAAGCAGTTTGAAATCAAGTCAGATGGATGTCGGTACTTCACGGGCAGAATTTGGCTACCAAAATTCGGAGGAGTAAGGAAACTGGTCATGGATGAAGGGCATAAAACAAGATATGCTATTCATCCAGGGTCAGATAAGATGCATCATGACATGAAGGGAATGTACTGGTGGCCAAACATGAAGGCTGGCATATCTACATATGTTAGCAAGTGCTTAACGTGTTTGAAAGTTAAGGCTGAACACCAGAAACCATCGGGATTGTTAGTTCAACTAGAAATACCCCAGTGGAAGTGGGAGAACATCACCATGGACTTCATCACCAAGTTGCCAAAGACTTCTGGAGGTTATGACACCATTTGGGTGATTGTGGATCGACTTACCAAGACCGCACACTTCTTGCCAATCAAGGAGACTGATAAGATGGATAAGTTAACACGAATCTATCTTAAAGAAGTCGTCTCAAGGCATGGAGTGCCAGTATCAATTATATCAGACAGGGACAGCCGGTTCACATCAAGATTTTGGCAATCGTTGCAAGAAGAATTGGGTACACGCCTAGTTATGAGCACAGCTTATCACCCGCAGACGGGTGGTCTGAGTGAAAGGACGATTCAGACTTTGGAAGACATGCTAAGGGCATGCGTTATCGACTTTGGCAAAAGTTGGGACCGACACCTGCCATTAGTCGAGTTTTCCTATAACAACAGCTATCACTCGAGTATTAAGACCGCTCCATTCGAGGCACTCTATGGGCAAAAGTGTCGATCACCACTTTGTTGGGCTGAAGTAGGAGATATTCAGATTACTCGACCCGATATCATCCAGGAGACTACAGAAAAGATAGCCCAGATTCGTAACTGATTAAAGATCGCACGGGATCGACAGAAAAGCTATGCAGATGTTCGACAGAAGGATTTGGAATTTCAAGAGGGAGATCAAGTAATGTTGAAAGTCTCGCCTTGGAAAGGCGTAATCCGTTTTGGGAAACGAGGAAAACTGAATCCTCGTTATATCGGACCATTCAAGATCACAAAAAAAATTGGTCCAGTAGCTTACCGACCAGATCTGCCCCCAGAGTTTAGTAACGTTCATAATACCTTCCACGTGTCCAACCTTAAGAAGTGCCTGGCTGATGAAACACTCGTTATACTGATGGACGAGCTAGAGCTAGATGATAAGTTGAACTTCATTGAACAACCCGTGGAAATAATGGACCGAGAAGTCAAGAAACTAAAGCACAGCCGGGTCCCAATAATAAAAGTCAGATGGAACTCTAAGCGAGGTCCTGAGTTTACGTGGGAACGCGAAGATCAGTTCCGGGAAAAATACCCTCATCTGTTCTCAAATACTCAAGTAGTGGAGAACACGAGCTAATTTCGGGACGAAATTCCCTTAACAGGGGGAGACTGTAACATCCGGCAGTAAACCAGGTTAGCAACGATGACCTAATCTATATTTAATAGCCAATTATAACCTAATCAGTGGTCATTAGAAATTAATCAAGGTGATTAACAATGTTTATTAGAAAATTCAACTCAATTAGAATCAAATTCGTCGGTGCGATGAATCGGGAAATCAATTACTCCGATCAATTTACAATATGAGGGATTAATTCAACTAAGTACATAATTAAATTATGATTAGTGACACTAATACAATTACTTAACATTAATTATGCAAGACTAAAACAATTCATTAAAACAATGCATCCAAAAGTATTTATGAATTTACAAGAAAAAGGAAATACAAGAATACATTTCTAAATACTTTTATACAAAAAAAAAAAAATACACCAAAAAATACCCCATAGGCCGGCCAAATAGGAAGGACACAAGGACAATGAAAACTAATTTTTTTTACACAACCTCCATAATCTTTCACAATCAAATCCATCAAACACCATCTCCTTTCAATTCAAACTAGATCTTACACTCCACCTCCATTTTGAAAGATCATCTTTTCTCTATAAATAGAGAGCATTTCTCTTCATTTTTATCACACAAAAATTCTCTTTTCTCTCCTCTATGGTCCGGCCACACACACACACATAGTGCACACATCTTTTCTTTCAAAGTGTTCTTCAAGTCTTCAAGTGTTCTTGGTGCTTCAATTCAAGATCCAACTTCTTCTAGTTTGCATCTTTCTAACACGTAAATACTAGCTTATTTCATCTTATATTTATGTTTATATAAGTGTTGCATAATATATATAATCACCAACAACAATAAGTTTCATAAAAACTCAAGTTTATAAATTTCTAGTTTTTGTTTTTAAGTTGTTTCTTCAAATGTGTTTATAAATATAAAAACACATCATATAAGTGTAAATATTATGAAAACAAGTGATATATATGTGTTTTATAACTTTTATACAAGTAGTCTTTGAATAAACAACAAGAATCATAAGTTATTTCAAGTTTATAAACTGCGGATTTTCGGCAGAAAATTTATATCGACTTTGAAAAATCATAACTAATTCATAACTTATCGAAATGAGTTGATTCTTGTCTCAAAAGTTAGATGCATGTCTTAACTATAGATCTGGAAGTTTTCATAATTTATTTTGGAGTTTAAGACCTCCAGAAATTATTTGGGAAACCGAAAGTTTGACAGCTCAAAAATGGCCAACATAGGGTTTTCAACAAGCTTTTTCCCCAGCCTAAACATCTCGAAAAATGGCAGTTCTTGATTCTAAAAATTCTTTGTATATAGTAGTTTAATGTCCTAGAAAACCAAAGCCTAAAACGTTTTGGAGCTTGGTCAAAAACAGCCTCAAAGTAGGCCGAAAAACCTTCGAAAAAGCTGGAAAATTATATATATATAAACTTGACGTTTTAAGTGGGTTTTATTTATAAACTTGTAATGTTGGGTGATTTAAGACATAAAAATCTATAAATATATATATTATCATATATTAGAGATATTAAGTCCCTATTATCATTTAGGGCTCGATTAAACTCACCCGGTGCATCATCCATCAACTTACGCTAAATTGCATTTTTCGCTCGTTTTTGCCATTACAAGCTCGGTGAGTCCTCATAGCCCCTATTTTTACACTGTTATGTTTTGGGGTTGAAATACATGCTACGGTTTTATATGGACACGAAAACAACTTCATTTCTATTATGTATTACACATATGGTTCCATGAGCCCTTATATCATGAACCGTTAATTGCATTTATTTGTAAGCGTGAATATATTGTGGATAGATCTATCGGGAGTCATGTCCCCCATTCGGGTTGGTTCGGATCCGCTAACAGCGAGTGCATATATATTTAACACACGGTATTACGCATGGGAGTACTGTACAGGCAAACTCATTTTTAATTAAGCTTCGGTTGCATGATGGTTCATATGTAATACATAACATGGAATTTATGATTTTAAATTCAAACTTAACTGTTGTTGTCCACACAAGTCAGATTTACGTGTAAACCTATGAGCACACCAACAATTTTTGTTGACGTATTTTAGCGTGTATTTTCAGGAAATTAAGGCAAGTGTGCCTTCAGACGTATTTTCATTCAAGCTTCCGCATCTAAGGAGTCGCATGCATTTTCGAAACTACCTGAGATTTAACTGCGATATTTTGAATACTTTAATTAGGTACTTAAATCTATGTATTGTGCGAACTTCTTTCCTTCATGTTAGGCTATGTATAACCTTAATTTAATGTTTTATCGATGTATTTTTGAAAAACGTCCATATAGTGGTCGTTCGTTATGATTATGGTTATGCTTCCGCGACGTCTCGCTTCGTTGCCAACCGGGGTAACGGGGTGTGACATATTTAAACAATTAGAGGCAAAAATAACCCAAATCCGAGGCATAATATGATGGAAAAATACGTCATAACAGGTACAATATGCTAGACTAATGAGTTAAATATTTATTGATTTGTATTTCAGAGTTACGTCAGGAGACTGTGGATCATCCGGTGGTCATACCCCAGAGCAAATAATAGCCCAAAATAATGAACTACAAAACAAATTTATGATAAACTAAATTGAAGCAACGAGGAAAACTGAAAAGAAAAGAAAACATAAAAAGAAGCAAATTGAACAACCAAGTGAACCTGATATTGATAATGTGCATGTCAATCAACAAATTGAACGGTCAAAAGGTTGTAAATTCAAAGACTTCAAAGCAAGTGGTGCCATAACATTTGAAGACACAATAAACCCAATACAAGCCTTAGACTAGGTAAGCCATACTAAGAAATCTTTAGTGTCTCAGAATGGACTACAATAGAGTTAACTTCACCATGGCTTTGTTTGTTGGAGCTTCTAGAGCCTGGTGGAAGACCCAAAAGAACATCTATGGTGAACCCATAACATTTTTTAAGTTAGACCTCATGATGCAGGGTAGCAAATGAAAAAATAGACTAGTCTGTTGATTCAAAGAATTCCAGACTAACCTCTACCAAAAGTATGTTGATTCCGTAGAATGCCACACAATTGGGCTTCAAACAACCGATTTTTTGAACTCGGAAATTTGGAAAATGAGAAAGTTTTCTTAATTCGTAATCTGCTTCTTACAATAGTTGAACATATCTTAAATAGAAATCTGAAAAGGAAATTGGGTCAAAAAAACCAATGGTCGACCCATGGAACCAAAAGAAAAAACCCAAAAACCCATAAAAAACATAAAACAGCCCATAACTCTCATTCCGGGTCGGATTTGGGCAAAACGGTTGGGCAAACCGCCTTTGGCTATTTGTCATTGCGTGGAGCTCGAGTCAACGGTCGTCTGGACACCTGATTCGCCTCAAACGGAGACCCGAGTCAAAAGTTAGGGCCGTTTCCGTTTGGCCCCTTTTATTACGGACCCTATATTGGGCCTCCAGAAACAGAATGGCCCGATCCTCTACACTTGGGCTGGGCTGCATCACCCCATTATCCTAGTTAGTTTTTCAAATTTTGGACATATAAAAAAAATTTGTTACAAACTCTAAGAAATACTAAAACCAAATAGTTCATTAATTTGTTACCCATTTAACAAATAATCTAAAAATACATGTGTATTGAACATTCATTTATTGGGATAACTCATTATTGGACATTTCACATTTGGGATTCGACTTAGAATATATTGTTGGTTTTATTGTTACTTACTTGTTTGTTGTTCGTAAAAATATTTTTTTTTTGTTGTTTTAGACTTCTATATATTTAGATTAATAATTTTTAAGAATTTGAGTGTTTAACAATTAACAATAATTAAGTTACATTTGTTTAATTGTTTTAGTTCATTAGAAAACATAAATAGATATTTTTTTTGAAAATTATCAAGATCTGAATTTTCATCAAATGAAAGAGTTTCTACTTTTCCAAAAATTCCACAAGTAATTTCGCAATTCATTAGTGATAAAATTGACTGTTGCATTTGCACCTGAAAATATTACTCAATGTTTAGGACGATAATGTAATAACTAATAACTCGTTTTCAAAAAATTAAAATTGGTAGAGGACAGTTGTAATGATTATTGAGTTGTAAATGTATTTATTTCTTTTGTATATGTAATCACGATGAACCGACAGAACTTGTGAAGTGTGATATTTTTAAAAAATCGTTCTGTCGCAGCGTGATAAAATTCGACCCCTTTACAAAAAGTTTTCTGGATCCGCCACACAAAAGCAATTAAGGCACTGTACCAGGAGCAATTCTTGGAAATGTTCAACGCCAAATACTGCCAACTGATAAACAAGACAAACTTGAAATGCAGTTGAAACAAGGAACTAAGACTGTTGATGAATACGAGCACGAGTTCTCGAGACTTTGCGATTGCTCGTCATATCAAGTAGCGATAGAATAACGTTTGATAAACAGCTTCAGATTGGGTCTCAGTTCAACATACAGAAAACAATTGAGTAGCAAAAAGTTCAAGACATATCTCAATATAGTGGAAGCAGCAAGAATGGTGGATCGGGAATTCACAAATCTTAGTTGTGAACCCGTTATGGTGGCTGTAAGTCCTATTTGTCCATCTCCACCTATGAAACAAAAATTTAGTAGATTTTTCAGTTCATCAAAGTCCACTAGCAACATTTACGAGTATCCTCTACGCCTCAGAAGACTAGAGCCTATTGGATACACTCAGGAAACACGACACGACAGTGTAAACGTCGTAACAAATTTCATAGCGGAAGTTACAACCCTAGAGATGTGATCTGTTACACCTATAAACAGATTGGACATGGAAGTGACGAATGTCCAGAAAGAAACAATTTACAACTGTGGTGAACATGGACATTATGCCAAACATTGTCCAAATGCACACAGGTTTACTGATCCTAATCCTAATCCTAATCTTGAACAATCAGTTGGCAGAGCAATCCAACGCAGTACTACAATGATTCCGACAGCAAAGGTGCGAGCTTTCCATATAACTACTTAGGATGCCGAGGAAACACTAGAAACACCAAAAGACAACACTAGTAACTAATATTAAGTTTCATATATGATTAAATGTTATAATTCCACTGTCAGTTGAATATCAATTTCATTTTTGTAGTTAAAGTTTGTTCGACTTACAACTGCAAAAGTGTAAAAATGTTAAGTCAATGAAATTCTGTTAAGTGGGAGCTTAACTCAAAGCTCAGGCCCCTAAATCATTATAATATATAAAAATCTCTGCATGTGTTTGAACTACCAAAATTCAATGTCCGAGATTGATAAGGATAGTATCAAACTTAAGATATGCTTATTATAATTCTATGATATTGCCATATAATCAGAATAGGAATTCAGAAACACCATGTGATTTCTAAAGCCATATGTGTTTGAACATAATTAACTTTGAGGATGAAGTTATGCATGGTGGATGAAGTTATGCGTGGTGGAGCCCATTCTGTAACAACCTTGAACTTAATTAGCTATAATTAGAGTGCTAAATGTAAATTATATACAGTTAAGGAATGTAATTTCTATTTAAGTTAATAGAAGCTATTAATAAGTTATATGTATTATTTTTCAGGTAAAAGCAAAGGATTGGCTATACCTAGTTCATACTTCATAGGTCAGGAATGTGAAAGAGCTTGAAGTTGCTTAAAACCTGTTCAACACCTTGGTACTTGACTCGTGGTAGAGGTTTGGGATACTTGGCTAGTTTATATTTTGTGTTTTGATGTAATAGTCTAGAAGTTTGTACCCTACTACTTAATTGATTTCTTGGCTTGATTTTGATTTGTTCTCAATTTGTGATGAATTTTGATGAACTCTTGAAGAAGTCGTCGTAGCTTTTAATACTCATTTCGCGTCTTGTAGTTTCGTTCACCTTTCCAAAACTTTGTAAGTAAGAACATAGATTGTTTAAGGATTTGTCATTTAATAACTTACCATTCATATGATTCATTGTCGTCGTAAACCTCGTCCAAACCTCCATTTTTATTATCGTAAAGAGTAGGACATCTCTCCGTTCTTATATTGTCGTATGTATAATTATTGTGAAAGATGTGTAAAGAATGGAGACATTGCCCTAATGAATCATTGTAAAGGTTCTGTAAAAAGACATTAGCCCATTGAAAGATGTAAAACCTATCAATAATCATGAAAATTATGTGTGTTTTGCCCATTTTCTCAATTTGACACATATTAAGCATTTAAATTCAATTCATTTCAACAATAATTGATACCAAAGAGTTAACAAATCATAATGGTTCGTCCGCACACCAATTTTAAGCCAAAATACACTTGAGGCATTTCATCGAACGCTTGGTGTGCGGTTTAGACATAAAAACAAAATTGAGCATTTGAGTTCATAAATTGGTTAAAACTCAAATCATCTCTTCAAAGCTCCGAATGAGCTTCTACTTAATTTCATTCAATTCCGTATCGACAATTAACACATATAATATTGAGCATATTTATCCTACTAAAACATTAAACTTAAATCCACAACCCATTAGAGCTCATTTGAGCCCTAGATTGGGTTCAAACCAAAACTAACTCAAACTACCAATGTAGTTGCATATTGTGGCTCCATTTCGATCATATAACAACATACTAAAAGATTGGAGTATTAGATAAACCCATTTAAGGCTAAATTCTTCAAATGAAGAAATGAGAAGGAAGAAGATGAAGTAGGAGATGGAGAATACGATTATACCTTCAAAGATAACAAAAATGTGATTCCTAAGCTTTAATCTTCATTTTGGTGATAAACCCCAAAAACCCTAGCTTTTTCTCCTTTCCTTTCTCTCAATTAGTCAATTCCAACAAAATATATGTGTTTGTGTTTGTGGTGTGTTTGGACGTTTTCAACAGAAAGAATGAAGGGTTTTTGACCTTTGGCCAATTCCACCCCCTAACATTCACCATTTGACCAACACACCCCTCCCCGTTCATTCTTTCAATTAATGAAAAATGCAAACTCTAATGCCCCAATTCATATTTACTCAAAACTTCGATACCCAAATAGATAATATGACATAATCATACTAATTACATTTAAACATTATATTGATCATTATAAAGGTTGTTTTACAAATTTCGGGGTGTTACACCGAATAAGTAATTCGGTATTTACTCATGCTTATTCGGGTACCCAAATAACCCATTTAATATATATATATTTGTCATTTTTTGATTTTTTTATAGTTATAACTAGAATTGTTTATATATAGAATGTAAATATGTAAATACCCAATTTTGATACTCAAACCATTTAACTTGTTTTACCCAAATAACCCAACTTTTAAACTACTTTGTAGATGATTTCATTTTTTTATACCAAAACCAAATAACTCATTTAACGCAAACCGAATAATCTGATACCCATTTAACCCAAAAACCTATTAATCCGTCCCCTTATTTGGTTCGGGTTCGGCTAGATAAGTCACACACTTAAACCCAATACTCAATTAGCCCGCCCGAATAACACCCCTACTTGTAAGTTGTTTTCGTAGCATACAGTCAAGCAAGTAATTATTTTCCAAAGGTGGACAACAGATTTTGTCATTGACATAATACTGTTCCTAATCGTGAAAATTTATCATAAGTTAATTACATAAAAAGGTGACATACTTATTGTTGATTTCTAGTTCACACAATGAACTAAATTCCCCTGACCCTCTCCACCGAAAATAAAATTTAAAAGTATAAAACACAGTAATAATACTTTTTTTTAAAGGATAGACTGGTCGGTTGGTAAAAATATCAAAAGTCTCTTCGAACAACCTTCTAGAATGTTCTAATCATACACTACCTTTAAAAGGGACAAACTTGGTTCATTTCCTTAAAGTAGAAATGCTTCCTACCTTTTTATGCAATTGATCCTCAAGGGGTTAAACATACAAGTCCCCAAAAACCTATATATATTTAAGTTAATGGTTCCTCTTCACAAAGTAATGTCATGTTGTAGTTTGTACCAAGTTAATGGATCCAACTTGACAAGTTTCTTGGTATCCCACAGGATCCTCTTTCTGCCAAGGATCATTTCAGCCTCATGGAACGTGGTGCCTGTAATCTCCAAGGGGTGTGGGAGTGCAGTCGAATTATGCACCAGAAGACGAGTCACATCGACGACACACAGCACGGAATCCTCCAGATGTACTCCAAACCATATGCCATATGATAGATGTACCTTTCCCAGACCAATATCTGCTCCTCTCTCATTGTAAAGCAAAACGTATTGTCCAGACTTACGGTCAAATGGGTTATTAGGTGCAGTGCCAGTCTCTGAGTTTTCTTTTTGTTGAGTCCCTTGGGCGGCAGAAGGAGACGCATCAACAGGACTCTCACACGAGTTTGAGATGGGGTCGATTCCTGAATCTCCTTGTTTGTCAGTCAGTGAGACTATATCATCCCCATCAGATATTACAATTACTTCCCTAGGAGCAGCACGTGCTGCTCTCGCTCTACGGTTATTCAACCTGTCGGAAAAAAAATATGAGCATAAGAAAAGTCATGGCAAGTATGTATTGTTGAAGGATGTGTGTTTTGTTATAAATGAACATATAAATGATAGTTCCCATTAGTGTAAAATTAAGGTGGCAACCTGACCTATCTAGTATTTATCTATATTTGAATGATTTGGAGATATATTATCTCAAAATTTGGGTAAATTTTAAAACTCAGTAAAAGATGAAACAAGTTAACTGAATCAAACCGCTAAAGGGTTCCAAGGCCGTCAAAAAAATGTATTCATTTCATAGTTATGCAGATCTTTGACACACAAAATCAGATTAGCATATAAAAAACATAGAAGTTTTATAAAGAAAAGTCGTCTTCGAACATGTAAAACCCTAAATCTAATTCAGATCAGGATTATTTGATGTATATACGATTAATAAATAAAAGATACCAATTTATGCATACACCATTCGTTTTCGAACATGATTGACTCAAAATAAGCATAAAAGAGTAGAATCTAGTTTATGATAACTCTATCGAAATCACATAACATATATACCTAGTTCCTTCATATAGATGTCGTTTCACGAGTTTGCGGCTCTTTTGATTTGTCATTTGTGTTGATCTTTAACACGATCAAAGATCCAATATTGGATTTCTGGATATTGATCTTACGAATATAGCGTAACTCGTTATCTCTTTTAGGGCACAGTCTTGAAGCGGCAATGAGAAATTGGGGTTTTCACAGAATTAATCCCATATATATATAGAAGGTAAAGTAATTGAGATTCCGTACACACCTAGAAATTACAAAATGCTACATGAAAATTCCACGCAATTTGTTCGCCCCTTATATGGTTTTAACATATTAATTGGTTTTCATAAATCTATAAATACTAATAAAAAAATAATTATACTCATTTCTTGTGAAACCACGTGTCACCACCATGAATCGAGTAGGGTTAATATTGAAAAAACCCCATAAACTTTTTTCATTTTCGAGATTAAGTCCCTAAACTTTTTTTCTTATTGTTTAAGTCCTTAAACTTTTTTTGTCTTATTCAAAAGTATATATTTGACCTGTTTGACCGGTTACCAAACAAGTTATATTAGTTTTTTCACTTGATTAATATTGTAAAAAACTCATCATCTTTCCATATTTTAGCGATTAAGTCCCTGAACATTTATGTTTTATCGGTTGATTTTACCGGCTAATCCGGTAGCCGGTCAAAAATATATACTTTTGAATAAGACAAACATAGTTTAGGGACTTAAACAATTGGAAAAAAGTTTAGGGACTTAATTGAGATATTCAGAAAAGTTGATTAGGTTTATTCAATAACCCTTTTTAAAAATAATAAAGAAATTTTAAATTAAATGACACGTGGTGTGTCACACCCCGTTACCCCGGTTGGCAACTAGGCGTGACGTCGCGTAAGCATAGTCATAATCAAGACATTTTTGAAAAATACATTAATAAAGTTCAAAATATGATATTGTTTTTTACATAACCCAAATAAAACGTAAAGTAGTTCGCAATTTCGGAGATTTAAATACATAATCAAAAAGGACATTAATTATGCTGATAAATATGTGTATGTTTGATAATTGTTGCGACTTCAAAATATGTTGAAGCCTTGCTACGCTTCCGATGCATGCTACTCGTCTTAATTACCTGAAAATACACGCTAAAATCGTCAACAAAGTTGTTGGTTAGCTTATAGGTTTACACGAAAGAATGACTTGTTTGGACTGCAGCGATTGAGTTTGAATTTATAATGCATAAATTCCATGTTATGTATTAC